>JANHGL010022049.1:0-24699 GCA_024611195.1 Ceyx melanurus
TTCCTAGGACCAAAGCATTTAGTGTTTACCTGCACACATCCTCTGACCTAGTTCAGCCCCCCTTGCTCTGTTCAGGGAGTTGTAGTCTGGAAACTAAACATCAGCACCTTATTTTTACTATTGTATCAGTATTAACAGTATTTAGAAATATAACATTAAGATAACCACTTAAAAACCTACACTTTGTTATATGTATAGTGGAAAGACAATCTAATGTAACAGGACTTAAGTATGAAGCTTTACATATTAAAAATAAATAAAAAAGAGTGAGTTGTGATACCTTTTTTTCAGTTTTTCTAAAGTTTAATTTAATTAACCCCTTTTTTTTTTTTTTTTTTTTTTTTTTTTTTAAGAGCACTACCACAGAAATAGAAATGAAAAAGAGGCGTACAAGTTCCTATCAAATACCACTGGAGTTGCTGGAGGATCCCAATTTAAGGGAAAGAGCCATGAGTATAGCTGGTATTATCACAAATACAATGGAAGGTGTGTTACAACTTCAGAGGTGAACTTTCTTGATGTAGTCTTAGACATGCTTGTAGGTATTCTATCACAGAGAAAATACAGAGGACAGAAAGTATGTAGCCATTACAAATACATAAACTTTCCAATAGAACAAAAGTGCATGTACATGGTGAAAAAGAAATGAAGGAATCTCATAAGCAGATAAGAAGGACATACATGTTATCTATTTTAATTAGAATGTGTTTTATAGTAGTTATGACAGAATCACAGAATGGTAGGGGTTCAAAGGGACCTCTAGCAAAGCAGGTTCACCTGGATCAGGTTGTAGAGAAATGTGTTCAGGTGGGTTTTGAAAGTCTCCAGAAAAGGAGACTCTACAACCTCTCTGATTAGCCTGTTCCAGTGCTCTGTCACCCTCAAAGTAAATAAACTTTTTTTCTGGAACTTTCCATTGGCCCACAGCCTATCACTGTGCACCACTAAAAAGAGACTGGCCTAACCCATAAGCATTTGTGGGTTTTGTTTTGTTTTGTTTTAACTTATAATGTTTAGCTATATTAAACTCTCTCTATTTGTTATAAGTTTATGTATTTGTAGCCTTGTGATAAATTTCCCACTAACTATACTATGCAAATACTGCAGAAAATTAAAGTCCAGACCTTAGGTAATAAGGAGAAGGAAACCTGTAGTAGGATTGTTTGGAACAGTGAAGTTGGTCCTAGTGAAATTCTTTAAAAAGCTTGGAATAGCTTTCTAAAACCTATTCACAGTGAAATTAATTTTATTTTTTCTAAAAACAAATTATTAAACATTTTAGAGGACTGTGAAGTTGGAAATTTTACTGAGAAAAAAATCCTTAAAGGTAAGCATAAATAGTTGTGGGTTTTTTAAAGCATAGATTGTATGCTGTTAAAAGTAGACATCTTTTTCAATTATTAGCTCAAAACTTGATGTTTTTCCTCCAGACATCTAAAACCTTTTCAATTAGCAGCAATAAGTTAAGCTTCTAGAAAACTGAGGAAGTTCCTTCAAACATCATTAATGGTTCAAGAGAGAAAGATTAAAACCTGAAAAGCACATAAACAAAAATTTATCCTCACATTCTCCAAAACTTGTTCACTATACTTTTTTTTTTTTTTTTTTTTTTCCCCCAGAACTTGAAGAATCTAGACAAAAGTGTCCACCTTGCTGGTATAAGTTTGCCCACACTTTCTTAATTTGGAATTGTTGTGAGCCCTGGTTAAAAGTAAAGAATATAGTTGAACTAATTGTAATGGATCCATTTGTTGATCTGGCTATCACTATTTGCATAATTTTAAACACACTGTTTATGGCCATGGAACATTATCCAATGACTGACAATTTCAATAATGTACTTAAAATAGGGAATCAGGTAAGTCCATCAAACTATGTAATTTTATACAGTTGGAACCCATTTTATGTTTGAAATAGAATTACTTGTATTATTTTTAATATTATTATATAATGAAATAAACATAAAAGATTTATTTGTACTAAAAATAGTCTTAAAATAGCATTTGAGATATGTTATATATGAGGTTGATTTCTGTATTAAAACTTCTTCAAATACAATTTTCAGCAGAGCTTGAATGACATACAGAAAGGAATCTAGATCTTTTGTTGTAGGTATCATTGATAACACAAGAAAAGTTTATGTTATTTTGAATTGTTATTTTCCACTGAAGCTTTTGTGTTACTTTTGTATTGTCATGAATAACATTTCTTTGGTCTATAACTATTTGGAAGTCAAAGAATGTGCGACTCATTCCAAGAACGTTTGTTGATACACTTGGTCTTGTTCCATAGTGCACACAGTCTGTAGGTTGGATTTGAGATGTTTGATTGCTTTGTTTTATAAAAGCAATAATACAGGTAATGTTACCTGCTATACTCTTTCACCTGTGTTTGTTGTAAATGGTAATTCTGGTGATTATGATACAACAAATGATAAAATTATTTGGTTATTAGAATATATTAAAATCTATTCAGGTTTAAGTCCAGAGTTATTAATGTGTGAACATTTGAATTGTAAGCTGGTATTTTTAGCCAATGCAAACATAGTTCAGTGTTTTAATCTTAGCCTGGAGTCAGAGATCATTTATCTGTGGGAGACAATCATATAATGTTGCTGTTTAAATTCAGGATGAATTTGAGGAGAAAGGGAAGAATAGGTGAGGATAAATAGCTGTCACAGAAGGATGTCTTGTGATCATGCCTGCATGTTTTACCCAGGAAACAACCATTTTTCTTCCTTTCATATGCAATGAAGTAGCTTAATATTAATCTGATTTTCAGATGTGTATTCCTTCATGCTGGTAAGATTTTTTTTTAACTCCTAGTTAGCTAAAATGCCTCAATCATACTGATGTAGTTTCAGCAGTTGATTTGTTGCTTTTTGAACTGTGTAGCAATGTCTTTTAGAGGTTGTCAAATGCACCTGATTTTTTAAAGTTTGTTCATCTTTCTAGTAAAAGATAATCTATGCAGTTCTGTGATACAGGTGGCCATCTATCTACAGTAAATACAATGAATTTATTTCAGAGGTGGTGTATGCCTTCTGCTTCAGAAGGCATCAGAGGCAGAAGAGAGCTTCAAATATGAGCCTTGGCATAATGGATTTTTATTTTTTTTTTGGCATGTGGAGAGAAGATATGGTTACTCTGTCTGTGAAAACTTCAGTTTAGTAGAATGTCACTTCAAAATTTATGACCAATCCATATTTTTCCACATACCTTTGTTAAAGCATGTTCTACTGTGGCAAGAGCAAATGTTATTATCTTGCTAAGGAAAATTACTGAAGTTAGATGGACAGTAGATATGAGGAACAAAGAGGAGGCCTGTTGAGTACAGATTATTCTTGATAGTTACTAAATGTATCTCGTGTTTAACAAGTTGAGAGTTATGCTACAGCTCCTTTCGATGGTGCCACTTATACGCTGTGAGGCTCAGCTTCTCATAATTTTCCTTAGCTACATCCTTCTGTCTGAGGGTTGTTACTTCTTACTTAAGCTGATTTTATCTGTTAGTTCAACTGATTAATACCCATGTATAAAGTAACAAATGTTTTTCCTTTAGGTTTTTACTGGAATTTTTGCAGCAGAAATGGTTCTCAAGATAATTGCCATGCATCCTTTTTATTATTTCCAAGCTGGCTGGAATATTTTTGATAGTTTTATAGTTCTCCTTAGTTTGGTGGATCTTTTTCTGTCAAATGTGGATGGATTATCTGTTCTCCGGTCATTCAGATTGGTAAATAAATTAGTGATAAGAATATATCTGCATTAATTAATGCATTATTTATATATATATGTTGACTGTATTTCTAAGTCACTTCTCAATAATACTGTGCTTTGGGGTTTTTTAGCTAAGTGCCACAGGATATCTCTGAAAGCATGTTTTACTAAATTATGTTATCACTGAATAATGTGTCCCATCTTATGGTTCAGAAGCAGCTAAGTAATTTTTTTCAATGGAAAGAGATGTAATTTTATTGTAATACTTTTAACATGGATGGGTAAAACACTGTGACATACACAATTTATGCAGTGCATATTGAGAGATACAAATATATAAAATTTTTGTCCTCTTCTAACTACTTCCATAGTAGCTATGAATTATACATTGTCCCATTTCACAGGTTGAAAAGTTTGACTTATAGCTTATGTTTGGCTTTTATTTCTAGTCTGTGGGTCTGTCTGATTCTTTCTAAATTTGTTGGAGGTGATATTCTTTTGGAAGACCCTATTCTTCAAGGATTTCAGAGTCCTTTCTTTTCCTCCAGTAGAATACTGTTGACTTGTATTGTTATGGGGTTTTTTTTGTTTTGTTTGTTTGTTTTGGTTTTTAATTATTTTTGTTTGGTTTTTGTTTGTTTTGTTTTGTTTGTTTGTTTTTAATTAATTTCTGCACAAGGTTGAGATGTTTGTCATGTTCCAAATTCACTATTTAAACACATTCAACCAGTGTGCTGTTTCTTCCATGTAGAAAAAAATATATGCTACACACACAAAAAAAAGAGCCAAGTCGAAGTGTGGATTTTATGAAGCTCTTGATTCTGTGTAAATTATGGTTGCTGGAATAATATTGAAGTTATTTGTCGTTTTGTTTTGGTTTTTTTCCTTATTGCTGAGTGTCACAGGTTCATAATTGTTGTTTATTTCTATAGCATTTTTATAACTGTTGCAAATAATGTGTCTTGATTTTTGTTTTACAGTTGAGAGTTTTCAAATTGGCAAAATCTTGGCCAACTCTAAATATGCTGATTAAGATTATTGGCAACTCAGTGGGTGCTTTGGGAAATCTCACCCTGGTGCTGGCCATCATTGTGTTCATTTTCGCTGTGGTTGGGATGCAGCTGTTTGGGAAAAGCTACAAGGATTGTGTCTGCAAGATCTCCAGTGACTGTGAACTTCCACGCTGGCACATGCATGACTTTTTCCACTCCTTCTTGATTGTGTTTCGAGTGCTGTGTGGAGAGTGGATAGAAACGATGTGGGACTGCATGGAGGTTGCAAGCCAACCTATGTGCCTTACGGTCTTCATGATGGTCATGGTGATTGGAAACCTCGTGGTATGCAGGCAAAATAAATTGAGAATTCATTTAGAGGAAGAATGGTTACAAAACCAGTATTGATTTTAAGTATTTTTAAATATTTTTATTTTTTTGAATTTGTTATGAATATGGGTTCTGAAATAGTTTTCTGTTTTGGCATTCTGATCCAGTGAAAAAGGCTTTAAGAGTGGTTACTCTTCTTCTTTGGCTTAGTACCATTTGAGCTCTTAGTAAACTCTGGGCCTGCGTAACTGATAACTGTCCTGTGTTTTCTCTCACTGTGGGAAGAGTATGGCTTTGGGGTTTGGAGACAGCATGTATCTCATTTTTTAAGTTGCATACAGCAAAATATTTGTGTATCTTTGGACCAACATTTAAGAAAGCTGTTTTCTGCACAAATCAGCCACGTCTTCTGTTGCAGAGTTCTTCCCTGTGCCAGAGACGTAAATATTTTCAATCTTTCAATCAGTTCAGATAGTAGTGAAGAATTGTTTATTTCTGACCTTCTATAAACAGGAGCAGAAAGTCTTTAAAAGTGTCTTCATAGCTGTACAGCAATGCAAAACCATGGAAAAACCTCCACTGGGGTATAGTGCAGATGTGTTTAAGTTACATTTTATTTACTGTAATTTACAGAATCATATCTAATATCTGTCTGTCTTTTTTTTTAGGTATTGAACCTTTTTCTGGCCTTGCTATTGAGTTCATTTAGTTCAGACAGCCTTTCTCCTACAGAGGATGATAATGAAATGAACAACTTACAGATTGCTGTTTCAAGAATTCAGAAGGGAATATATTATTTGAAAAAAAAAGCAGTTGAATGTGTCCAAAAGTCTTGTTGGGGAAAAAAAAACATTGCAAATCAAAGAACAGCAACAGATCAGTTGAATGATGAGAAACACCACTGCAATTCCAACTGTGCCATCACTGAAATAAGGATAGATACCAATTATCACAAAAATGAAAACAGAATGGCCTCTGTTATAGGTGACAGTGATTATACATCATTCATAAACAACCCAAGCCTTACTGTTACTGTACCAATAGCTGTTGGAGAGTCTGATTTTGAGCATCTAAATACAGAAGAGTTTAGCAGTGACTCAGATTTGGAGGAAAGCAAAGAGGTAAAATATAAATACTTTCTATTTTTCTGTTAATTGTATTATTTCATTGTATGGCTTTTCCCACTTAGAAATAAAAAGCAATTGTGATTTTGAGCTTTTTGGACTGTACTGAGAGTGAATAAACAGAAATATGAAAGTGGAGCTAAAAAGAGTAGAAATTCCAGGCAGAACTGTATAAACATATGTATAAATGTATAAACATGTATAAATGAACCATTTATAAATGAACCATTTATAAAGGCATTTGAAAAACAAGGATTTATAAATTTTTAGTTGGATAGACTAAGTAGTGTATATGTACTGAATAAACAGACAAAGGACTTTTTTATACATAATCACCTCAATGAAGCACAGAAGTAAATGCTATTTAAAGAGATTAGAGGAGATATTATTAAAGAATATTAATACCCCTTGCATCTGATCTGACTTTAAAAAAAGTCAACATTATTTGTAATGGATAATCAAAGAGGTGCTAAGTAAGGCTAATTAGAGCAATAACAACAATTTTCAAGTTCTGAAGTTAACAAGATAGGGGACAATATCAGTACTATAAGCTGAATAAGTAAAAATGTCAAAAAAATAGAATTACTGAATGAAAAAATATTAATTTATTGCTTGTTTGTGGGAGTTTTGAACCAGCTTCTTCAAAGACAATTGCCTGACCTTAAAATGGGTTTCCTCTAGGAAAGTAGTTATCTGTCAGCAGCGGTACAATAAGGGGGAAAGCAAAATCATGGATTTCAGTAGGATCCTGAGAGACGTTTAGAAAATTCAGATTGCTGTGCTGTGGCTCCAGTACAGACTGTGTCTGGTATCAACTCCCTGGCACATGAGGACTCAAAGACATAAATGGCGTGTCAGTGCTTTTGCAGACAGGCATACTTCAGCCTGGATTGTTTTGTCTGGATTATTTTTTCTTTTGGGGTTTTGGGTTTGTTGTTTTTTTAAATATTATTATTTGTTTTATTATGGGCTTTTTAGTATTGTTGTTATTGTTGTTTTCTTTTGAACTGGCACTGAAATGGCCCATATTCTTTCAGAATTTTAGAATATAAGGTTTTTATAGCAAAGTGCAGTTTAAAAAATTTGAAAGGTGTAATGAGGTGACTCTAATGAGGTGTTTCATTGTTGTAGACTACATTCTTGACTAGTATTACACTAATTTGTTATTTCAGCAGCTAATTTCCTGACATGACTTTGTTTCATCTACTTTTTGGATATTCTATTAATCCATATATTATGCTCACCTCTCATTTGAGAAGACTTTAAATTAATAAGAAACCTCTTAAAAGCAAAGAAAATAATATTCATAATTTGTTTTAAAGTATTAACCGCTTCGTAAGGAATTGAAACTGCTGCTAAATCTTTTACTTATTATTAATCTGAATAAAGTATATTGGCCTTGTTAGTTTTAATAAAACTTGGTTTTGTTGGAGTAATGTCAGATGAATCCAGATATTTTGCTCTGACAAGTATGTTAATTCTAACCCTTACCTGGAACTTATCCAGCAATTGAAGACATCTGGTTTTCACACTCTTACATTTAAGAATTGAATAAGAAATTCTATGCCTTCTCACCTCTGATTTTCAAGATGTTTGTAAGATTCTATTATCTCGTATTAATCTTAACACACTCAAATTTGGAAAAGTGGTAAAGAGTTGTCATAGTTGAAAGACAGCCATAGGAGATATGTAAATTAACAACAAAAAATATTTCATATACACTAGTTCATAACAAGGAAATTGTCTTTCATTTTGTAGATTGATTCAGCTCTTTCAAAATTTCCGTTTAAATGGGAGCAGTTTCTATTTGAGTTGTTAGATAGATACATTATTTGATAGGCCTTTGAGAAGTAATTTGTGAGAAGTGAGATTAGATTTATACCAGAAGACTAAGAAAAGATAGATACAAGGTGCTTGAGGAAATGACAGGTTTATTGCTAGACATGGGGTTTTGTTGTTACATTTATATGTTTACAGTGCTATATGTCTTTTACAATCCAAAATGCACCTTAAACTATTTGAAGCACTTGTTTTGGTTGTTGTGTTTTGTTGGTTTTGTTTTTAAGTCATACAGTTACAAAAGCTAACAATGCTGGGAAAAATTGCTTACCCAGAAGTTTTCCTGGTTGGCCTGGTATGATCAATATAGTTTTGTTTTGCCTCAGGCTTATTTCTGAAAGTGTATCCCAAATACATATTTAGTAACCGGCAAAGACCAGGCATAACCTTGAAAATGCAAGGAAAAATTACATTAAATGTTTAATTCAGAGGATGTTTTAATTCAGAGGATGTTTTAAACTGTTATATATTAATATATATATAGTGCTAGTGTTTCTTTTTTTTTGTAGGTTTGTTTTTTTTGGGGGGGGGCGTAGTGGTGGAGGGTTTTTGTTTCAGAATTTATTTTGTTTGTTTAGATTAGGGCTCAAGTCCAATACACATCCATGAGCTTATTCACATATTCTGCTGATTTTACCTCTTTCAGTACGTCTTTGGATATACTTAAAGCTATTATCAACAGCTGTAAATATTATGTTTTGCAAATGTGTTCCGTATCTAGAAAACACGTTTTAAAATAAGTAGGAATACATTCTTTTGCTGTTTCCAGAACTCAAACAACCTAAAGGGTACCGTATTTTAACTTCATTGCGTACCATTCTTACTTCTCACAGGAGTAAAATCAAGCTGGATCAGTCAAGAATGCAGATCTGGTGCTTTTTAACCAGGCAGAGCAACGTGTCAGCATGTTTACACAGGTTACCTAAACAAATCATACATGTATGATCACTTTTGAGATTGGTTGGCCTGCATGCTACTCAGCTACAATATATTTTTCCCCATCCATTGTAACGTAGTGGAAACATGCACAACCACTCTGTAAACTGAGTCCCATGACTCACATCACAGCATGGTCGAGGGAAAACACATGTTCCTATCTCCAGTTTACATCTTTGATATTTTCTGTACTATTTCAGTAGCATAACCTGCATGCTTTGTAGGTTTTTGTTATCGTTAACTGAATTATTAAGCATTGAGACTGTTCAAGTTTTAAAGAGGTAACAACCAATGGCTTTATAAAAATGGAAAGGTAATATTCACTTGACTTTTTCTGTTCATCTGTGAACCATGTTTTTACCTGTCATGTAGTTATGAACATTTTCTGATCATGTTCATTTGACCAATGCTATTGTAATATTACATGTGCGATTACTTGTATGCGAAAATGTTTATATACTTTGATGCAAATTGTTTAATCTTTCTTCACAACATTTGTATAATTTACATTCCAACTTTCTCATATAAAAGAAGTAAAAGTATAGGGTGAAAGACACACTGGAAACAAATATATTTTTGTTAGTTCAGGGGATTTTTTTGTGTACATATGCATAGGTTTCTTGAATATGGATGTAATAATTTACTTATACAGAAACTACATTAGCAGAATATGTCTGTAAGATTGGAAGCTAGGGACTCATGTTAACAAGTTATGCTCATCATCAATAATTGTTTCTTTGTGAACTTAATTCAGTTGCTTATTTTTATAAAGACAAATATAAAACAATTTGAAGGAAAAATTCCATGTAGGATTCTACACAGGCGTACAAATAAATCTCAGTGTTTTAAAATAGTATAAATAATTAAGTTCAAGTGAGAGAGAAGTATAAAAATATAAGATAAAGTTAAATTAAGACAAGTGTTAAAAAGACAAAATAGGAAGTAGTACCCTCAAAAACTTGTAAACTCACTAACTCCAGAACTGTAAAACAAACCTTTTTCGTACCAAGGTCTGCGTTTCTTATTCCTGATGATATCTTCTGACTAGTTGGGCGGTTCCACTTGCTGTCATTTAGGTGTCATTGAGGTATTTCTTTTCCAAATATGGATTTTGTTCATGTGGTTTTATTGTGTGTTTCTGCATTATCTTTCATATATTCTTTTGCACTGTATTATATATTGAAAATATTTCAGGTACCTCATTTGTGCCCAGGTGGCCTGTAAACTATTCAGAAAGATAGAATGGAAAAGTTCCTTTTTAAGGATTTCCCCAAACAATTTTAGAAAAGGCACTTAAGTAGTGGAGAGTAATATGTGGTAGTATCCCATCCTGCTAGTGCTAAGTATGGGGGGTGGTTCTGGTTTGATGAACACTGCTCATGACACTGCTCTTGCTTCAAGACTCTACTGTCACGAATCTGAACAGGCACAGAACAGCATGAAAAATTGTAAACCGGGGGCTTGTAATCATTTGACTCAAAAATACTTGAATCTTTTTCATTTGGATGTCACATTGTCTTACTGTAACCTTCCTTGCATAATAAGGTGATGTTTTGTTTTTTGGGTGTTGTTGTTGTTGTTGTTTGTTTGTTTTTTTGTAATGGATACACATGCCAGTTTTCTAAGTTATGTAGAATAGGAGAAGTAGGTTTTGTTTTTAGTTTGGTGAAACAAAAAAAAAAACCCTAGAATTTTCTGTGAAAACACGTTTACTTTTTGAAGAAAGTTAATTATTTGTAAGCTTTATTTATATTTTATAAATAAATAAAAGTGACCTTACCAACTGTGCTTACACTAGAGTACCATACTCAGTGATAAGTCAAGCTGATATAGTAAAGACGATGATTACAATGGTTGTAAAAAATGTGCTTTGTCATTTTTGCTCCTTAATAGTCATAACTAAATGGAAAAAAATGCAATTAGTCCTACTGAAGTACTTCCTGCTAAAAATAGATCTGATTAAGTAGGAAAATATCCAATTGATGGAATGTAAGTGGCATAACACCGATGTGCTTAGTTTTGTGTTACATTTCTATATAATAATATTTTATAAGATGTTACTGAACATACTCTCTGAAACACTGTTATCAGTAGTAATCTTTCACATTTTACTGCAGTTCTTCACCTCCTTCTCCAGCAAAAAGACAATTATTCTACTCAAATTAAAAAGAAAAAAGAGGGAGATAGTTTTGGTGTTTTTGTTTTAATTGTCCAAGAGAATGTTTCCCTTTCATTCCTGTATAAACAGCTGTATTGCTGGTACATTTATTCTTTGCTGTGGATGTTAGAAAACATACTGGATTTTCCTTGAGTATTAGAATATCATAATATGAATTACTTAGATTGAATGCACAGTTTGTTGCACCATGTGAATAATCAGTGGCCTCATTATTATTAGCTCTTATTATGGAGTTTTCCTTAAAGTCATTGTTTGAAATTTTGTGTACACTTCCATTTAAATGCTTAGTAAAGATTGACTCCTTACTAATTACTTCAAGCAATCCTAAGTGGCTTTTATTTACAATTTATAGTAGCAACATAATACTTGTAATAGTAACATTATTGTTGGAAGTATTTATGCCATGGTACTTTGAAGCCTTCAGCAAAAAAAAAAAGAAAGATCATTAGCTTCACATTTTGACCCTATAGCATTCTAACAGATATTTGTATTGAAAAAAAAAAATAATGTATTCAAAATCTGAATAGCTTTTCATTGACAAAAGTGAAAAGGAAAAAAAGTATTATATTGAGGATATTTTCTTTAACAAAAATGTTTTGCTTTTTGATTTGCAAGGCAGTTAATAAACTTTTGAGTACATCAGTTGACCCATTAAAACCAGTGCTTAGTGTACATACAATGAGACAGTCTTATCTTAGTTTGGAAAACTTTGAACAACGGCAGAGTGCCATGAAAGATTAACATTTCTGTCTTTCCTAAAAGTCTTGTTCCTGGAGTGATTCACGATAATCAGGTCTCTGTGACCTTTGTTCATAGCAAAGAAACTAACTGTGTTTTTAATTAGACTATGAAATTCTTCTATGCATATTCCTTTTTACTGGCTGCATTGGTTTTTTTGTTGTTGTTCATATTTGTGAAAAATATTATTAGACCACATGAAAAAGAGAACCAATGTTTATTTAAATCTGTAATTCTTCAAGCACAGGATTATACCCTATGCTATTCTTAGAAGAAAGACGGAACTAGGCTACCTGTCCTTTATATCATAATAGTTTGAGCCACTACTTTAATTTCTACAGTCAAGAAAATAGCTGTTCTTAACTAAAAATAAAAAATAATCTTTATCCTCCAATTCTTCTACCATCTGTTAAATGAGATATATAACTTCATGTTTTAAACACACTGAGTCTTTTCGGTTTCTTTTACATTTATGGTTGTTCATCTTTTAATGTTGTTAATTCATATAAATCTGTATTCTTTCAGTTGAATACATGTTATCTGCTCAAATGGTATACTCTAAGCAGTTTACAATTCAAATGACCCAGGGTACTTCATGTTGGTATTCATTTTTATTGCCAATATGACACAAAGCTTCCTTAATCTTTAAAAGAAATAGATTATAATTACTTATTTTATTTACAAATCATTAAATTCATTACTTAAGTTTACCCACCACTGCTGCAACATTTTGCAATATATATGCTATGTCATGGAATGATGAAAGCATTAATAAAATGACGGAAGTATATAGAGCTGTCCTCACAATCAGAATTAGTGATAGGAAAATATGTTTTCTGTGAATATAGGTATTTTAAAATTAATGATAGTAAAAATGAAAAGAGGTGTTTGCATTATATATGAGAAATTTGGGAGTCCCATTCCAGATAATGTGTTCCTAAAGTAGTAGCAAAGTATGCAATGCTACTGAATCATTTTTACTAAAAGTTGTTGCAGAACACTGGGCTACTTTTTCATACTAAATAGTCTCTCTCGTTTTTTCACAAACATAGCAAAAAAATAAGTAAATAAAAAGTCAGTTATTTTATTTCATACCTAACATAGTTTTATCCTCTCACATTTCACAATTGAGGTGTAAATATAACTTGATTGGATAATGCCTATAAAATGTCTGCTTTTATATTCCAAATGTCTCAATTATGCAAATCTAGCTAAATTATTTAAAATGGTGTTAATTCTACACAACTGAGTCTGTTTTACAAAGTGTGCTTACATCATTCCCTACAGACATTTAGTTGTGTGAATTCATTACTAATGTTATATACTTCTTGGTAATAACATTGTAAAATGTCAGAGAATGCTGTGAATAAAACTACTTTGACTTAGTTTGGTACTCATACCCTGAATGTACAGGACACCACATCCTCCTTTAAAATCTCCAAGCTATATATATTTTTTGCAGTACATATGCAGATTACAAAATAAAAAAATATTTTAAAATTTATTCTTTTATGAGTAATTTACTTTTTGTACTATTGGGGCTAATTTAATTATAAAAACACTATTAAAAAAAATTATTTCTGGATGCTACCTGTACAGTTATGTGTACCAGAGTAATGGGTAGTTTCAGAATGCACAATGTAATTAATACATATGTGCATTGGCAAGAAAGAATGCAAATTAATGCCAGTTGAAATGTATTTCCTTTTTCCTCTTGGAAATTTATCAGTACTATATTTTAAAAAAAACCCAAAATAAAAAAGCATCGTAGTAGTGATAATTGTGGGTTAAGATAGAGCAGGCTTAATTAATTTTATCAATGTGTTGAGGGTAATGTCCAAATTCACATCTGAAACGAGATTTCATGTTAATCCTGATTTTACTTGAGCATTTTCCAATCTAGATCCTAAGAATGATCAGTACTGAAAAGTGACCACATTTTATTGGAAGTTATACTGTCTTCATATGAAGTAAACATCTACTATAAAACAAGTAGCTAAGAATAAGTATAATCTTAAAGTTTACAGCATGACCAGTATAGTTTTAAAATGCAGCAAGAGAAATTATGGTAAGAAAAGAACAGCAGAAAACAAAATAAATAGAATATATATCAGAAAATCTACTTGGTAGCAATTAACTTTAAGTGATAACACTGGTATTTATACCAGAAATTCTGAAATTCAGTAAAAGATTACACAATACACCTTGCAATCTCTAGATAGAAAGTGGATGATTTATGCACATTTCAACAGCATTGACTGCTATATGTGAATGTTTGTGTGTATTTCTGGTGACAAATATTGTTCTTATTACTTGCACACAGTGTTGCATGTTTAAAGTTAATTGCCATTATAAAAATATAAATGTTAATAAAGTATAACTGTTACCAAATTTTATTTGCAGAAGCTAAATTTTTCCAGCTCATCTGAAGGAAGTACAGTTAATTTAGCTCTCTTTGGAGAAGAAAAAGCTGACACTGAACCAGAAAAAGCATCAGAGCTACAGGCATGCTTTACAGAAGGTATGTTTTACAGAAGGCATGGAAATAAATTGTGGGGTTATCAATTAAATTTTGGTTGTTTGCAACAAACATTAGCAGTTCAAAGTAGGTGTTTGTTACAGGAGGCCTGTATCCTAGCCTGTCGAGTCTCATATGAGTAATTTTGCTTATTGTAGATAAGTTGTACTGAAAGCCCATGAAGCCATTTGTGTGATGCACAGTTAAATATATTTGTGTATGATCATTTTAATATATTTAAATAAACACCAGGCACAACAAACAAACTAGGAACAAAATATCTATGTTTTTTTGATTTACTTTTATGAATCCACCTTTGACTTAGGCTAGGACTCTTATTCTTTGAAATATTTCACTCATCTTTAAAAAACAAAATTGTTTTGGAATGTGGGTCTGCATGGAATATGTCAAGTTCTCAAACAAAAAAGTGTTCTCAAATAATTTCACAATATAAGGAAGAATTATAATATAGTATGTGATGTCTATCATTTCTTGGGTGTAAGATCAACTTTTCTGTAATGTAGGCATTTTAAGTAGTTGAAGGTAATGTAAATCATGCTCTTCACAGTAGTAGCTGGCCTGATGAAATATAGTGTAACTTATGAACTTAATGACACTCATAGGAAAACTAGAATATTGCCTTTGGGACCCATTACAATAATTTCAACGTGGTTATGTTTCTATGTGTTTAATATTTTTTTAAGAAATAAGGAGATTACTATTATCCAGGCAGATATGGAGGTTCATTGAAAACTGTGCCTTGAGGCCCAATGATAAGCTCTTCCAAGGTGAGGCAAAAATCTGTGGATCATTGCCGTAAAGCTGTACCACATGGAAAAGCTCTAACAGTCTCCTGTTAAAGTTGGTTTTGTCATGAAATTGGTATCCTTAGTCTGCCCTTGAAGCAGAGGTTGTTGCTCAGTATATATCTGTGATTTACTTGAACTTTTGCTGAGAGACACAAGTACTTCTGAAAGAAGCTGCTGTACTCTAGTACATGGAAGTTGGTACATGTGTACGCTCTTTAAATGAAAATTGGCTCAGTTAAATTACTATGTCTCTTTCTAAGCTTGATGTAGTGTCATGGTAATAGAAATATTGTGCATATGGATGTTTTCCTACACCCAAAGTATTAAATTCAGAAGGTAAGGATGCTTGAAGTAGCATGCAGTAATTTTAAGCACATGAACCAGGATCTAGTTAAGAGTGATGTTGCTTTTTCAAGGTAATGTACAGTAACAATTCCAACATTTTATCATGACTTGTATTATTAGGCTGTACACAGAAATTTAAATGCTGTAAAGGCAGTATGGACAGCACAAAAGGAAGAATCTGGTGGAACCTTCGAAAAACCTGCTACAAAATAGTAGAACACAACTGGTTTGAAACATTCATTGTCTTCATGATTCTTCTCAGCAGTGGTGCTCTGGTAAGTAGAGCTTGCACCCATAGAAACAGTATCAATGAAAAATGTTTTATCCAAGATAGTGTTATAATACGCCTGTGTTCATTAAAAAAAACCAACAAACACAAACTCACCAAAGTTAGCTTGAGAGTTTAGAACTAAATTTCCAGAGTATTGTGGGTAGCACAGATAAGTATTTTAAATTCTGCTGTCAAATAGTATTCTGCAAATGAAATTTTAATTAATTCATGGTGATATGTGTGAGGATGTTTATGAGAAGATTTACACTAAAAATCAGACAAAATTAATTGTATGCAATAACTGGAAGAACTATTCCACTTCAAATTGTCCTCAGAAGCAGTACAGATACTGATTTCATAATGTTCTGTATTCATTCATGTTCATCATTTTTTGCTTTTGTTTTAGTTTCAGTACTTTCTAGACTCTTAGGTATGAATCCTTGAATTGCTTTATACTATACGTAGTGATATTCAGTCCTTCACACAGCTACTAAGTATTGGGTTCTTTTTGGTTGTTGATTAACATAGGATTTGGTATTATCTCTGCTCCAGTACCTGAAGCATGGTGTATCCACAAAGACAATCAGCAACATAATATTTGGTCATTGTAGCTCATTATTCCATTTTGTTAATGTAATTTATTATAATCAGGAGACTGCTTTCTGAAGGAGCTTGACTAGGCTTTTCAGGGTGACATATTGTAATTCTGTGTTGACTACTATTTAAATTTCTAAAGGCCTTGGCAACTTCAATCATTAAATTGTAATTTGTTATAAGGCAATGATAAAAACTGAAACTCAGAATGCCATTTTGGAATTTCTGCTCGTACTGGCTTGTCAATGTAAAACATCTAAAATTGAAAGTGATTTTACTTTCCTGTTTTTAATTCAATTATTTTGGCTTAATCTGTAGTTTGCAAATATGAATGTCTGACTTACATGTAACCCATTCTTCACAGGCTTTTGAGGATATATATATTGAACGGCGCAAGACTGTAAAAATCTTACTGGAATATGCTGATAAAATCTTCACTTACATCTTTATTCTGGAAATGGTGCTAAAATGGGTGGCCTATGGTTTTCAAACTTATTTCACTAATGTGTGGTGCTGGCTGGACTTCCTAATTGTTGATGTAGGTACTATACTTGCTGAGTAGCCTATTCCTGTTCAGACAGGTTTTCTTATGTAACACCTATCTGATACACATATAAACAGTGAAGAATATAAATTGGATTTAAAAGAAAATAAAATGACATACCAGTGAATCTGATTTCTTCATAATTATTCAGTGAGTATTTATGCTATCATTGAATCCTTATGTTCTGTCTTTGTTTTACTGCTCTGGGTCCTAATCAGTGAGGGGGAAAATTAAGGTGATTGGACTTCAGTCTTTTGAATTTGATGACAGAGAACAAAGAGAATACAGACACAGAAAGGAAAGGAAAATTTAAGTGAACGCATGAGGTTGGGGTAGGACAGTTGATCCTGGGCTTAATAAATCACTGGCAAAGAACTGCAGCCATCCTGAGAAGAGGGGTGGAGACAAAGCAGCAGAAATTGTAGTAAAGAGAAGGATTGAAGAAAACAGTCTATTGATCAATATAAGAAAGTTGGAATCAATCTGATTTTGGTTGCTATGGTGCTTAGTGGCTGCAAGGCTGATTTCATTCCACTTTTCATTAACACATGACTTTCTAAAGATTCTTTTTTATTTTGGTTTTGTTTGTCTGTGTCTCCATAGAGAATGTCTCTTGTTGCCTCTCTGATTTCTTACAGCAGAAAAAAAGCCAGGTTTTAGGTGACAGAATTAATGTTTTTCAACAATTACAATAAAAAGTAGTACTGAAATTGCACTCCAAAGAACTTAATAAATTTAGAACTTAGTAAAGCACATCATGTCTCCATATGGATAGGTATGGACTATTTTTTATTTTTTTTTTTCCTCTCATTGAAAAAAAAAACCCCATAGTTTTTCCTCTGTTGCTTGATATTATAGTTTTTAAGTATCTGGATTGCAGTCATCTGAGACAACAAGCCATAGTTCCCAATTAAATTATTAACTCTGTCATATCACCACTTCCCCGGAAAGTGCTGTCTACTGTTCTTTGCATTTGAGTACATTGCTTTTAGGTAATTGTATTGACACTGATATTTCTTTGTTGTGCAGTTAGGAGTTGCGTGCATCAGAGCCCTGTCTCACTGAGTATATACCACTTCCAAGCCTGTTATCATCTGCAGGCAATATGAATTACTAGTTATTTGTACATCTGCTATTATGTGAATTATTCTAAGTGCAAATTAGCAGAAACAAATGCTGTTCCTTCACATTTTATCATTACTATAATAATACTTCTTTAGTAGAGCACTGTTTAGTATTTTAATGTAATGTAGGAAACATCTAGGTTTTCAGTACATTTTGACTGAAGTTATTGGGAAGATGTGCTTTTATTCAAATTATTTTTATGTACATTGCCTTCCAATTTGCACTGGTATGATATGCTTTCTTCTACCTTGTACCTTGTTTGTAATAAAAATTCCAGAGATTGTCGCCTTTTTGTTTAAATTGTTCTGAAGTTTACACAATTTTTTTTTTTTTTAAATTATTTATTTTCACATTTATTTGTCTTTTCTTAGAAGTAGGTCTTAAGCTTAAGGTCCTTCTGCATTTTTTTCTGATATCCAGATCAAAGTTTTCTTTTGAAATATTTCTATTGTGAGACTATTAAAAAAAAAATAAAGTTTATTTTCTTTTGTTTCCTCTAGGTCTCCTTGGTTAGCTTAGTAGCTCATGCCCTTGGTTTCTCAGAACTCAGTGCAATTAAATCCCTCCGAACTTTAAGAGCTTTGAGACCTCTAAGAGCTTTGTCACGCTTTGAAGGCATGAGGGTAAGAAAAAAAATGTTTAAGAAAAGTCCATAAAAATCTGCTAGTTATAAAATCACAGAGGAATAGTGAGCTGCATGTCTGTTGTCAAGGCCATCAGCAGTAGCATGTTTGATTACATTACATCTGTTATTCCTTTTTGCTTTGCTTCAGCATAATTTAGTTTTTAATATTGAACCTTTTGCTGTATCTGAAAATGTATTTAATATATATTTGAAAAAGCACCCCTGCTTTATGTATTGATTTAATTAATTTAATTTTTTTGGTGTTTATTTACTAGGTGGTTGTAAATGCTCTTACTGGAGCAATCCCATCCATTATGAATGTACTTCTCGTCTGTCTTACATTCTGGCTAATTTTCAGCATCATGGGAGTAAATTTGTTTGCTGGCAAGTTCTATCGCTGTGTTAACACCACAACTGGTGAGCAATTCCCAGCAGAGAAAGTCAGTAATGCAACTGTGTGTGAAAATCTTACATTGACTGCTCCAGATGTTCGGTGGCAAAATGTAAAAGTAAACTTTGATAATGTTGGAGCTGGTTATCTTTCTCTGCTTCAAGTAGTAAGTGTATACATTTTAATAAATTACTTTTTTTTGCTTTACATTTTATAGCACTAACTTTTAATTCTGTAATTTTCAGTGTTATTTTACAATATATGTAAATGGATATGGGATTTGATTTTACAACTGTGTTCTATGAAGCTGTGTAATACTAACTGTGGTAAAAATCTGATGTATTCAATGGCCATTCTCTCTTTGGAAGAAAAGGAATATGCTACATCTACTGGATGGATATAAACTTCTGTGGCAACTACCCAACTGTAGTGCTTTTTTAAGTTCTACAGAAATACAGTATCTAGTAAAAATGAAAAAAAAAATGCAGCTAGAATCAATTTTCTATTATTTGCTCTGATCTGTTAAGGCATTTTGACTTTCAATTTTTACTATGGTAGTCAAATAGATACATTCTATGCTCATCTGATCTTCAAATGAGAAGAGCCAATTATTGATTTAGAAAAAGGTTTTAAATTAACTTTTTCCTTTCTCTTAATTCCCTTATTCTTGCTAGTCACACTCCAGTCATTGTCTGTAATTGTCAGGTGGAGTTTTTGAAGATATTTTTTAACTTGTTTTTAAACTCTAGATGAGAAGTTACAGAATTTAACAGTGATAACTTTCTAAGCATAAGCCTTTTTTAGAGCAGCTCTGTAAATTTCAGCCAGTAGGACAGAAGTATTAAATATTCTTAATCGAGTTCACTTGACCAACAACTTCTGGGAAAATATTTGTGCTCATAACTACTTGGCAATTTTTCTGTCTCTAAAAATATTTAGCTATTTAGTATCTTGTATTATGCTTGCAGGCTACCATCTGATTGCTCCAAGGAGTAACAGTAGCTACTGCTAAATAGCAATAGGCAACTGCATAAATTGCTAGTGGACAGAGGACAGCAGTGCTTTTAGCTGTTGTAACCAATCTTGAGTGGTTAAACTATGTAAAGTTTCCAGGAAACATATGGTTCATACCTTGTTTTACTTAATATCATAGCTTACAGGAGTGGGTTTGATGGAAGGCTGTGAACAAAGACTTAACAGTCAGCATCTTAATGTCAGCATTGAAAGCAGTAACAAGGGGTGTCTCCCAAGGGTCTGCACCAGGATCAATGCTACTTAATAGCTTCACCAATGACATAGATAGTGGGATTGAGTACACCCTGAGCAGCTTGAAGCTTGCTGAGGGACCTTGGTAGGCTTGAGGAGTGGGCCTATTTGAACCTCATGAAGTTCATCAATGTGCAAGGTCCTGCACCTGGACTGGGGCAATGCCCAATAGAAGTACAGACTGGGAGATTAATTAATTGAGAGCAGCCCTTCAGAGAAGGATTTACAAAAACTTGTGAACATTTTCTGTCTGAAAAATGTCAAACTGTAGTCTCTGATTTTTGGAGTCTTCCCACAGTTTTTTGGTAGTCAGAAATCCATAACTGCGAGCCTTTTGACAAATTGCAGTCTTTCTGTTAAGATCAGATATTGATTGCAGCTCATCCCACATAGAGTTTATATGAATTTGCCTGAAGATTAGAATTTCTTCAGTGTTTAAGTATTAGGAAGAAGTATTCCACATTAAATGACTTACTGTGAATACTTTACGTGTCTTACCAGACTGGCAATATTCCTCGTTATTTCTGTGGGTACAAATATATTGCAGAAGAGAGTGTTTTATTTAGAATGTTTAGAAAATTGGAGCTTTGATTATATTTTCTATCAAACTTCATTTTTAGGCAACATTTAAAGGTTGGACAGACATCATGTATGCTGCAGTTGATTCCACAGAAGTAAGTGCAATATAAAATTTACTTAATAAGAACACATGTAATATTGGTGTAATGCTTCATGGATGGCAATTGGAATAAAGTAAAATATAACGAATAAAAGTGTAAAACCTTGATAAATCTTCTATATAGATCTATGTACTGTAAAGTAGCTAAATGTATATTATTTTAATAGATAAATTGTAACAGTAGATCCACATAAATTATTACTAATTTAATAAGTTCTATAAATAACAAAAAGGACATTTGTTTCCCATTAATTTATGTCACTGAGATTATACAGATTAGGAAATAAGTTTTTTTCTATTGTCTCCAAAAATAACCCAAATAATCAGGTGACTTCTTGTCAATAGCTAATCCAGAACTGCAGACTCTAGTGATCTCAAAAAATAAAATGCCTGAATTTTGCCTGATCTGTTAATGCTGGTTTTTTTTATTTTGTTTTGGGTTTTTTGTTTGTTTTTTTGTGGGTTTGTTTTTTTGGGTTTTTTTTCTGTACCCATAAAGTCCATAGGAACTGAAATGCTTTTGAGATTTGCATGCTTCTATCAGATTTAGTAGGAATTGCATGAAACATTACATGTCATTAGAGAGGAAATGCAGACAGAAAGGGAGGAATGCCATGCCTTGGTGTGCCACTGCAGAGACTTGTTTTAAATAGATATGCAAGTTCAAAGATAAGGCAAGTGTAGGGTATGCTTCAAAACAGCTGTTTTTCACCCCTTGTCAAACAGTTGCTGTCCAGCTGATGTAACTTCTGTTCCTGATTGCTATTTTATAGTTTGTCGTAACTGTTACTTTTAACATAATGTTGTTTCTCTATGTTATATAGACAGGGAAACAGCCCAAGTATGAGGAAAACCTCTACATGTATATTTACTTTGTTGCCTTTATCATCTTTGGATCATTTTTTACCCTAAACTTATTCATTGGTGTCATCATAGATAACTTCAACCAACAAAAAAAGAAGATAAGTATCATGTGTTTCATTATCACAACACTTCATTGTTACTGAGCAATCAGCAAATGCATGCAAGGACGCATATGAACGTCTTCAATTTTTCATAAGAAAAGAAATAAATCTGCTATTAATATATACTTTTGTTATATTCAGAATAATGAAATAATAGCCTGCTTTTTAAGGCATTTGAAGCAATTTTAACTCTACACTGAGTGTTTGAGTGTTCTTCACATTTCTGTATGGCCCAATGGTATGTTGTATATCAGAAAGCAATGTCTTGTTTTTGCTTACGCTTACAGTGCTGTGAGAAAGCAATGTGAAAATGCAGATGGCTTAATTGTAGTAAATAAATGACAAGAAAGAATGTGCAAGGCTATGTGTCAAAACTGATACGCAGATAATGTGTAAGAGTGCCATGAAGGCATTCTCACTGACAAGAGATTAATACAGACATGCTGAATGCTGAAACTACTGATCTGTATTAGAAGATTAGAGAAGGTTGGGAAAGTGCCTTAAGAGTTAGTAGTGAACTTAGAGAAAATTCATGTCTGAAAATGTCTAGTTTTTCTTTTCAATGGAAATGGGTTCTGTTACTCAAAGACAGGATTGTGTCAAGAACTCCAAGAGAATTTAAATAGATTAAAATGCAAATTAAATTCTACTTGTTAGTTAAACTATAAATGTTTTCTTTTTCATTACTTTCTCAGTAAGATTGACACTGCATTTCCTGAAGTCAGTGTGACAAAGTCACAGAATCATCTGTGAATCTGAAACTTGTTTCTAAATGCCACTATGTTGACATACTGCACACTAGGAATGTACTTAAAAACAAAGGCAGGAAGTAAAAAAGAAGTTACTTGTCAATATAAATTGTATTTCTAACAAGTCTTTCCATATGTGTAGTACATATACCAGTCCACATAGGCTTTTATTTAGACTTCTGTCCTCTTACTCAGAGTAAAAATCCCAGAGTAAGACCATGCTTTTGATGATCTCTGTAAAATACAGGAAGATGATCAGGCCTCCTATACACTGTAGAAGTACTATGGCAAAAATATCTGAATTGAGATACCTGTACTCCAATTATAAAATGTGCATCCTGAAAAGTAACTTCATATGCTTTCCCTGAAGGCTTATCTGCTCACATTGAATATTTCTACTTTTGAAGCTTTTTTTACTTTTGATTGATTGATTTACAGTGTTGAGTCTGATGTTACATTTACAGGTATCTATGATAGGTATATTGTTACAAGGTTTTTGGTACATATTTAATTGAATTAGTCAGGTGTGTATTTTTTTTTTAATAACAAATAGAATTTCTAGGATTTTCCCCTGTTCCTTGATTTGTTTTATTTTTCCACCAGACATTGTGAGATAATTATATCAAAGATTGTTAAAGTAATATATTTTGATTTTGGTAACAATGTATAAGAATAAATGCATAGTTCATAAAAAAACATGTTTTGCAATGCTGTGAATTAATGGATCTATAAACTTCACTGTAATCAGTTGTATTTTAATTATTTTACCTTGGAGGTCAAGACATTTTCATGACAGAAGAACAAAAGAAATACTACAATGCAATGAAGAAACTGGGATCCAAGAAACCACAAAAACCTATACCTAGACCAGCGGTAAGAATGCGTGCTCTTCTTGTATCATCTAGATTTGGGAAGAAACTGCAGCAGTATATTAGCTATCAAAAACATTCTCCCTTAACTCTAAAATGGTTTAGGCCTAATTCAAGTTAGCCCTTTATTTGGAATTTAAACATGTACATACTTTTCCACTGCAGGAAAAATCTCTCTTGTTTGTCATGCCTGAGGAAGTAGAGAATCAAAAAAAAAATCTGAATACAAGTGTTTTCTTTGATTTTTTCAGCCTTTTTCTTGGTTGTATATTTCTGGGGAGGAAGAAGGAAATGGGAGGATAAGTGTTCATTATGTACAAGATACTATCACCTTTTCTTTTTTCTCCCCTCAGAACAAATTGCAAGGTCTGGTGTTTGATATTGTAACAAAGCAAGCATTTGACATCACCATTATGGTTCTCATCTGTCTTAACATGGTCACCATGATGATAGAAACAGACGACCAGGGTGAACTGATGAGAAATATTTTATACTGGATTAACTTGGTCTTTGTTGTCCTTTTCACTGGAGAATGTGTCCTCAAACTATTCTCACTCCGTTATTATTACTTCACTATTGGCTGGAATATTTTTGATTTTGTGGTTGTTATTCTTTCAATAGTAGGTAAGAAATTCTTATATTCAAAATTAAACATAATAAGACATGTAATATATGATTTATCTATGTCAAGTTTTGCAGATTAGATAAAATAATTTTATTTTCACCTATTTAGGAAATGAAAAGCATATTTTATATAGAGTTATTAAGAAAGTTACTAATCTAAATTTTAATACTGTTTTTTTTCCTAAGAGTGATGGGAAAAAACCCTAAAATTTCCAATAACATAGAATTTATCACCAATTTCACAAGTTACTCTTTAGTCATACTTTGTTGTGGAAAGTGTAATCTCTGATAACAAGTAACCCTTTTAATTTTATTTTTATGTTTCACAGGTATGTTTCTAGCTAATGTGATTGAAAAGTACTTTGTGTCCCCCACTCTGTTCAGAGTTGTGCGACTTGCCCGAATAGGTCGAATCCTGCGCCTCATTAAAGGCGCTAAGGGAATCCGCACGCTGCTCTTTGCTTTGAT
>JANHGL010022050.1:0-10009 GCA_024611195.1 Ceyx melanurus
CCAACCTCCCCTGGGATGGTGCCAGGGATGGGACAGCCACCACCTCTCTGGGCAGCCTGGGACAGCCTCTGCCACCCTCAGCATCACAGCTTGCTCCCTCGACTTGCAGTTGAAATCCTGTGTGACAAGTGTGGAATAGTCTCAGACCTGCCCCCGAGAACCTGCTGTGTTGTTTTGTCACTAGATGGTTAGGTTTGGGGAAAGAAAGGCCACGTTCAGGTCTGCAGTGGTCTTCTGTGGGCCATCCACCCCTTGCTGCCTGCCAGAGAGCAGCATGACAACAACTGAGGTGCTAAACCCAGTGCTGTGCTCCTCCAGCAGAGCCCTGGACGTGCTGGTGGCAGCAAGGAGGCAGGTTCAATAGATGATGCACAAATATTTCTCCTTGTAGACAACTGCCACAAGCAGGGTCTGCCGGGACTAACTTAATCATTGTTCTTATTGATCCTGATTTTGTGTTTTTTAAAGTCTGAGTTTTTTTTCCCTTTTCCAGCTGCACAAGATGTGACAAAAATCAGAGTACTTCTTTGGTGTGATGTGGTTTAAATGTCTCCCCTCACAGAAAACATCGTGCCCATTGCTTTGAAAGCTCAGCATGGTTAATCACTCCCTTTCTGAATGGCCAAATGGTGTCACGCATGTGTAGGTAGATAAATGCAAGTTAATGAGTGGATATAAAACAAATCACTCCCAGCACAGGGCTGCCAGTGCTGTCCAGTCCATTTAAAGGTGCTCTCTGTTGCTGTGACTGATCAAACCCAGGGCACAGGGAAGTGTGTGTGTTGAAATACACCTCTAATGGTACAGAGAAAGGAGACAAGAGCTGGGGCAGCTCCTAATGGCAGCTCCATGGGCTCTCCTGGAAGTGCTGTTGCAGTGACTGGACTGCCCACATTTGGATTGTGGTTTCTGTTGCTTCAGTACCACCAGACAGCTCTTGTGTGGAGACCTGACAGCATCTGACTGTTCCCATCAGCCAGCGGCTGGTCACTGCAGGTGCTCTCGTGGCTCTGGGTGCTCTCTTAGGTCTAGGTGCTCTTGTGGCTCTGGGTGCTCTCTTGTGGCTCTAAATGCTCCCTTAGGTCTGGGTGCTCTCTAAGGTCTGGATGCTCTGTTGTGGCTCTGGATGCTCTCTCGTGGGTCTGGATGCTTTCTTAGGTCTGGATGCTCTCTTGTGGCTCTGGGTGCTCTCTCTTAGGTCTGGATGCTTTCTTAGGTCTAGGTGCTCTCTCATGGCTCTATATGTTCCCTTAGGTCCGGATGCTCTCTTAGGTCTGGGTGCTCTCTTAGGTCTAGGTGCTCTCTTGTGGCTCTGGGTGCTCTCTCTTAGGTCTGGGTGCTCTCTTAGGTCTGGGTGCTCTCTTAGGTCTGGGTGCTCTCTTAGGTCTAGGTGCTCTCGTGTCTCTGCTTCCCTTACATGATCCAAACCCAGCATGTGCAGGGCACAGGGACTCCTCTGCCTTGGCTGCATGTGGGGCTCAGTGTGGCCAGTGCTCCACACTCCCCACCTGGGCTTAGAATCCTTGAATGTTTAGGGCTGGAAGGGACCTTCAAAGGTCATCTAGTCCCCAGCCCAAACCTCACCCCTGATAACACTGAAAAGGGTCCATGCTGGGCACTTAAAAGCTTGAAGTGCTAATTGCTTAGTAATGAAAAGTGTAATTGTCAAGCCATTAACTAAGCACTTAGTGGCTGGTGGAGCTCAGGCTGGGCTGATGGAGACATCAGTAGCTTTGGGTTCCAGGATGAAATCTCATCTGTTTCCCATCCAACTGCACCTTGGGACTTGCCACGTGCTCCACGTTGACACCCCGAGTCGAAAACCATCTTCCACCTTTCTGCTGGCTGCCTTATCAGGGCGTGAGCTCCATGTGCTAATCCCTTAATGGAGAATCAATTAATAAGCTGCTCTTCAAAAAACAAACAACAATCCCCCTCCTTGTCCAGCTCCAGGTGCCCAGGTGGGTGTTTGAGACTGCCTTGGTTCTCCTTGGAGGAACCAGAAGGTGTTGAGTTGTACTACTTTTTTTTCTGACTGAGCTACTGTATTAAACCAGTCGAGTTGTGAAATTTTAGGAGGAATTTTTCTGCTTACCTAGTGCTGCTCTGTAAATAAATACCATGGCCTTGCATTAAAGAGGGAGGGAAGGGTTTACAGCAGGTGCAGCTGGGCTTGGCACATTTAACTTGGCCATGACTGTGCTGCTGGAAGATGCTGAATCCAGTGTGGACACCTGGTAATTTGTAGGTACTGGGATGATAATGGGTGTCCTGTAATTTTACTTCCCTGCTGGGAACTCCCAGGTATCCAGACCTGTAGTTCTGCCCAGTATCTTCAGCTTCAGCCACCATCCTCCTCAGCTGGGACAGAGTGTGGAGGGTGCTGGTGCTGCAAGGGGTGGTAGGAAAATGAGAATAAAGACATAGGCATTGCAAAAGCAAAACAGAATTTCTGCTGCACTTTGAGTGTAAAGAGGGAACAAAACTTGTGCTGGAGGACATTTGAAATGCCCGAAGAGGTGTTCTGCTTTATGGACAACTTGCTTTGCATGAACCAAACTGAGGTTGAAGTAACACGATGCTGGTTTTAAAACTGCACAGGAACAGCAGGTATTTCCAAATGACAGGCAGTGCTGACTTAAGCATTTATTCTGGAGCTGAAAATACATCCCCATTACACTTTTAGCCTGAAGAGAGTGTTCTGGTCAATGTATTTCAGCTGGGGATGAGTCAGAACACAGGAATCCTCGAAAATACTACACGAACTTGTTATTTGACAAAGCCTTTTTTTTTTTTTTTTTACTTGCCTGCCTGGGTTTAAGGCTTTTGTAAACTGAAGTCAACATGAGTGTCTGTTAAACTTTAAAATCCAGCCTGTCTTCTGCACTCCTCTCAGAGATGATGACTGATGGGGTCAGTACCTGGAGCTGCAACGCCAAGGATGCAGACCTTGAGCTGGGACACTCAGGGATGCTCTGAGGTGAGGAAAAGAAGATTATTTAAAGGGAAAAATAAACCCCAGCATTCTTGAAGTTGCATTTTGGGTCAGATTTTCAGATGGTTAATTGAATGGTACATTGAAGGAATGCTTTGCACTTCCCTGAATTTCTGGCGTTGGGTTTTTTTTTCTCCCCTAAGGCAATTTGTGAACTTATTGAGTTGTTGTCAATACTTGTTGTCTTTGGATCTCAGGGTTGCTGTGCTTGAAAGTTTCCAGTTGAAAGAATTGAGGGTGAATGGAGACCTTTGTGGAGGGAGATCTGGAGAGAGGAGAAGGCAAGTCCAGAGCCAGGGTGGCAGTGAGAGCTTCACGAGGCAGAGAGGAGCTGGCAGGATGCACCTGCTCTTGGTATTCCCCAAGGCAGCAGAGTTCTGCAGCTGCACGTGTAGTCCATGAAATCCCAGCCCATCTTGAATTATTGAGGCTGAGCAGCTTGGAGGAAGTTCCTCAAGCAGTTGTGGAAGAGTGTGATTATAATATACAGAAGAGCTCTCCTATTTACTGTAGAAAAAAAAGAAATTCTTGCACCTTGTTCTTCAAAATAAAATCTTGGAAATAAATTGTTATTCCGTGTAGCCAGGAAGGGTGCCAGAGCTATCTGAGCAAAGTGACATATGATTGATACTCTACCAGCCTCAGCCTTCTGCCAGGGAGGAATTCAGTTTGCATTTTGCATATACAGAAAATCAGATGAGCAGAGCAGGGCTTGGGGGTTTTTGGTGGTTTGTTTTGTTTTTTTTTAAATTAAAATAAAACCTTGATTAACTTGATTGGCAAAGCTTGTGCTCCTTCTAAAAACACGGCTGTCAGAGCTGTCCCAAAAATATTTCTGACTTGGTTTTTCAAACTCCTTGCAGGCATCTTGCAGGGCGTTGTTGGCGTAGCTGGCACGTCAGCAGCTTGCTGCAGAATCTATTTAAAGTCCTAATAGGCACTGCTTTGTAAACGTGAGCTGCTTGGTGCCTGCAGCACTGGTTGCTGCTGGTGGTCACTGGGATGCTTCTGAACTGTTCCTCCTCGGGTGGTCCTGCCTGAGCCCCTCCCAGCCTTCCCCAGCCTCCTCTGGCCTGATCTCCATCTCTGCCTGTCTGCATTAGAGGGAATCCTGACAGGCTGATTCACTGGGGAGTGATGCAGCAAAGGGCAAATGTCAGGGCATCTCACAAGCCTGAGCTCTCTGCTTCCATCTGGAGACAGGTCCAGCCTGATCTCCACCCCCAGCTCCTCCTGCACCTCACTCAGGTGGGGTTTGCTTCCCCACGGGTCTCTCCACTGAGCTTGTGTTTGGAGGTGAGAAGCTGACCGTGGGCTCAGCACTGTGGATAATCAGTGTTTCCCTGGCACAGGGGTGCTTGCTGCTCAGGGAGGGAGTTGCCTTTCTGCCTGCACTTGTTTGCTGCTGTCTTCAAGGACGTGGTCACAAGTTGTTTTTCCCCCAGAGCCCCTGGAGCACAGGATAACACCCAAAGGCTGCTGCATCCAGATTCTGGAGTGGCTGTGGGTTCCTGCTGCTGGATCTTCCTCAGAGAACAAGTTGAGAAGCTGTCGTCTCTGTCAGGCAAGGCTCAAACCAGCAGCAAAAGGAGCAGAACCTTCTGCACAAGTGCAGGACTGTGCTGCTTGATGGTCGGGTCAGAAGCAGAAAGCTCATGGCAGCTCCTGGGGGTGGAAATCTGCAGTTCTTCTAGGCCATAGGAAGTGGGTTTTGCAAATGTTGGTCATGGCTGCACGAAGAGGTGCTCGGTGAAGGTGCTGCATCCAGGAGCTTTGGGTTTATTTGAATGTGAGATATGTAAACAGGTTGGCTATGGGGCTTGAGCTGGGTTTGGTGACTGATGTTCGAGTTGCTGAGCTCCCATCTTACTTCCCATGCTGCTTTTTTTACTGATAGCAATTGCTGAATATTCAGCCTAAGTGGCAGCTCTAACAGTCGTTTGGCCCCTGAGCATCAGGGCTGTGGAGGGGAGAGCTGGGGCCTCTCTGAACAGGAGCATGCTCTCTGCAGGAGGAGATTGGAGAGAGGGAGATCAGAGCCTGGGATTCAGGGACAGCCATCCATCCACCCTGGGCTCTGCCCTGCTCCGGGTGCTGAGAAGGCTCCTGTTTGTTGTGCTCTCAAGTGCCAAGGTCAGGCTTGGGCAGTGCAGCAGGGAATCCTTTTTTCTCTTATCTATGGTTTTTTTTTTCCTTTCTGTTTTTAATTCCTTGTGCACTCTGAGAACTGTCAGAGAAATTTAATCTCAGCTTCTGAGCAGAGCCAGCAGCCAAGATCCCAGAGCAGATCATCGAGGGTAGGACAGGTCCTGGTGAGGATGGGCTGGGGAACCTCTTTGGCTCCTGTTGGCACCAGAGGTCAGCCCCGTGGGCAGGGCCTGTGCTCTCCTCACCGTGGCTCTCCAGCTGGTCCAGAGCCTTTGTTTTTAAGCACAGGGTTCTAATTGCACTGTAATTTATCCCAGCCACACGTGTTCTGCAACACTCCCAGCCTCTGGAGCAGAGGCTTTCACAAGGCAACTGTAGCTGTGGGTGTCAGAGTGGGGAAGGGAGCAGTGCCTGGTGCTGCACAACCCTGCAGGTGACTCATGGTGCCAGAGTCACCCTATGGCCCTTCTGAGCATCTCTGGAGCTCCTGTGTCCCAGCACAGGATTGACATGGTTTTCAGGAGGTCAGGGCTGTGTTGAGGTGAGAGAGAGAGAAAAACCCAGCTTTTTCTGCAGCGTGGTGAGCTCTGTTTAAACAGTTTTCTCTGGAGTGAGAGAATGATGGAGCTTTCAGTGGCCCTCCGGAGAGAAAAATCAGGGCTGGACCCTGGGAAGACAAATCACAGCCTGCAACGTTCACAGCTCTTCTCAATGTTTGGGTTTGAAACGATGCTTCCTCTCGTGGGACTGGCACAGCCTCTGGGTAATTCAGCCCGGGATACCCGACGCTGCTGCGATTCATCCGGATTTCCTGGAGCTCCTGGGACGCCTCCTTCGTGCAGCTGTAAAAGCAGCAGGGGGAGAGGAACCAATCCTCCAGGTACTCAGAGTTGCAGGGCTGTTGTCACAGCACAAGCTGCGCCGATTTAAATGGATATCACTTCCTCAAGCTGGGGCTGAACGTGGACAAAAGGCTGCCGTGCTCGGAGGAAGAGCAGCGTTGTGGTGGCTCTCTGGGTGTTACTGGAGAGCCAAATGGATCAGGAGTTTAAAAGCTTTCAGTTTCTCAGCTGTTGGCAGAGGAGCTCACCTCCGGAGTGAAGCTTTGGGGAGGAAATGGTGCTTGAACAGGTAGTCCCAGACTAGTTTCTTCTAATTTCACTTGCAATCAAGTGATGGAGAGGGAGAGACAGATGCTGCAGCTGCGTGATTACAGCAAATGCAGCTGTTACACACTCGCTTATTTTCCTGCTAATGAGGCATCAACTCTCTTCTGATTTTGCTGTTTGGGTATTGCTTTTCTCCCCAGCAGAAAATTGGACCGGTGTCGGGGTTTGTTTGAAAGTTTTCCTTTATCCTGATCTGGTTTGGGTTCAACAGCTTGTCAAGAGGCTTTGTCAGTGTGAGGAGGGAGGAAACGATCCCAGCTGCTGTGGAACACTCAGCAGGTCAGCCCAAGCTGCTTCCCTGGACCCCATTTCATTGCTGGTAGAGTTACACCTAAGGTTCTTCTCACCACTAATCCAGTTTTCCTCAGCTGTGAGCAGTAAAAGGGTGGTTCTGGTTAAGGTATTTTCACTTTCAGTTCTTTGGATTATCTTGTGATTTCTCAGAGCACAGTTGGTTTTCCTGGTTTGATTTTTTTTTTGCTCTCTGAAGCAATACAAAGGTGGAAAGAGGATGGAGAGGCTTGGCACTCTGAAATAAATACAATGCTGTAAGTAAACTCAATGTGACTGATTTTGAGGCAGGATGCACTCGGCTGTCAGATGGTTTAGTTTGGAGCAGCATCCCTTCTATGGGGGAAGAAAAGGTGTTGCTGGGTCACAGGTAAGTCTGAGTCTCAGCTGCCCTCTGCTTTCTGCCAAGCAGGAGATGAGTGTGTGGATGTGGGGGGTGGACTGGGTGATCTGAGAGGGCCCTACCAGCTTCTGGGACTCTGTAGGCACAGAGACTTGTTATCTTATCACCCTCAGCTCCGTGGAAGGGTGGGAGAGTTTCTGAAATAGGAACACATCTAAAACATTGCAGTGGGCTTCTGCAGGCTCTAGAGCCAACCGTCAGTGTCTTTTTGTCCCCCATGGGTTGTAATGGTTTGTAATAAATTCCCACCGGGTGCAGCTCTGGAATAACTGCTCATTACAGATGCTGAACGTGGTTGTTCCCACCTCCACCAGAGTGTTATGGCAGAAAAAGGACCTGTGAGGATAAACAAGGCTCCAGCTATAAACCACTCTGCAGGTCACACTGGTTGTTCTGTACCTCTGAGAACCCCGGGGAAGTTCCCTGTCTAGAAACTGAACCTTTTAAACCACATTTTGTAACTTACCCGCTCAAAATTGGTTTATTTCTAATGACTGTATCGAGCCAGCTCAGAGCAAATGGGATTCAGTCCTGGGTTTAAAGACAAACAGAATTCACCTGACTTTGGACTTCAGGTTTTTGGTGGGGTGTGGATTCAGAATGACCTCTCTGTTTCCAAACTGAGGAAGTCATGGAAAGTCCTGGCTGGTTTTATTTCTTTTTTTGTGTGTGTAGCCAAGGAATCTGTGGTGGAAACTTCTGAGATAGTGATGCTGAGTTCATTTGCTTGAGTTACTTTGGTTGTTTCCACACATTGTCCTGTGTTCCTGCTGTAAGGCTGGATTTACAGTGTTGCTGGCTGGTACTGGTGTTGTCCTTGCTGATGCTTGAAGGATTTTCTTATCTATGAGGCCAAAATGTGTAAGGTTGGTTTGTCTTCCCACAGATTTCCAGGTATTTAGTTCTCCATCCACAGGTAAGGACTTTGGGATATTAGAGCAGCTGAGTGTGGAGGGAGAACTTGGTACCCAGATGCCAAGAAGATCTGTGCAGACATGGCCTTTTGATTAAAAAATAACTAATCCCCCCAGCTGCCTGTGCCTGGGAACTTCCATCTCTACCAGAACATACGTGGCATCACCAAAGACACGTCCAGAGCACTGGGGTTTGGGTGTTCAAATGCTAACGGGCTGCAAAGCCCCAGCAAGCCAGGGGTGGGTGGTGGTGTCCAGGAGAGCTGCCTGGTGCTGGTTGTCAGGGCAATCCAGGGCTGTTTGCTTTGGGGTTTTCACCTCTCTGCTCAGCACCAGAGGCTCTAGGTAGGGATGAGGGAAAATAGGATGAGAGTTGTGAGGAAAACTCTGGTCCATGTGCCCGGGACGATCACCCTCCCCAGGGCAAGGTTACCCAGGCTGCCTGGTCTGCTGCTGCCAAACCCTGCCCTGCCCGATGGATTGCTGTTGTTGTTTTGGTTGGTTTTGTTGGGTTTTTCTAAATTACAGTCCTCTTGCACGCTCCAGAGGAGGTGTGTGGTCAGTCTGGCCTCTTGTGCAAGAAGAATTCCAGTAGTGGAGGAAGTGGTCTGTCTGACTTGAGAAGCATCCTCCTGATTTTTCCAGAACCTGCTTTTCTTACCAGAAAAACAGGGCTATAGATAAATGCTCCTTCCTCCCAGAGCTCTGCTGTCCGAGATCACTGTCCAGGGGACATGTGGCAGGGGCCACTCACCCCAGAACACGTCGGGAAGGGTCCGACACCCAGAAAAGCAACGTGGCAAACCAGCGGGGCTTTCGATTCCCCGCCTTTGGTTTAGTTAATGCATATATAAGCAAGTCAATTAAAACACATTGGGCTTATTTCAAATAGATAATCTAATTATCAGCTTGATTAAACCGTACCAAATGAACAGTTCTTGTAATTCGCTGGCTTTGTTCTAATCACTGCAAGAGCAGTAGTAGCTTTAATTAAGAGCCTCGGAAGCGGCAGCGATGGTGTGGGTGGGAGGGGTGCAGCAGCAAGTACCCAATTGCAGGGAGGATCAGAGCTCTCCGTGGTCGATGCCAGTGTGAAGACCGACTCCTTGGTGCCAATAAAGGGAAGCTGACTACTTAATAAATGCCATTAAACGCCAGCAGTTCTCCTTTTCCGCCGTTTCCAGCGCTCGGGTACAGACTTAATTAAGTCTGTTCCAATATCACTCAATTAGCTCGGCTTTTAAGATGGTTATAGGTTGGTATCACCTGCCCGTGTCCTTCCCTCAGACCCTGCTCCTCCGGGCCACTAAACTGCAATTCCTCAAGCAGCAGGACCTCACCTGCCAGAGCTGCAGGGTGAGGGTGTGGAGACCCTTCTGCTGGAAACGGGACGGGGAGGCTGGGAACAGGGTTGGGTTTGCTGGTGACTCAGCAAGCCAGCACCTGGCTGAAGGGGCAGTCCAGACAGAGCTGTTCCTCTCGTATCACTGGCTTGCTAATTAGAGGCTGTTGATTAGTAAGCTCCCGGTTGTGGTGAGGAGAGATAGCCCAGGATGGTCTCCCTGTGAGACTCGGTGAGCCCCCAGCTGCTGCTGCCACCAGTGCTGTGGGTGAAGGCTGTAGGCAGTTATCTCCACATCTGGGCTTGATGCTTCCTCCCCACCTTGCCATGAAGACCTCTGTGCAGGACTGCCTGGCAGGAGCTCTCCTCCTCCTCCTCCTCCTCCTCCTGAGGCTGCCGTGCCTTGGGTGCTGACAGGAGAACTTCCCTCTGTCAGCAGATTGGAGCCAGCCCAGTTCTGTGCTGCTCTCCCTGGCTGGGGAGGTCCAGCTGTGCCAAAGGTGCACCTTGGTGAGGGTGCTGCTTTGCCTAGCTGTGCTGGAGGTGTCTGGGCTGGCAGCAACTTGGTGAGGGTGCTGCTCTGCCCAGCTGTGCCAGAGGTGTCTGGGCTGCCAGCACCTTGGTGAGGGTGCTGCTTTGCCCAGCTGTGCTGGAGGTGTCAATGCTGCCAGCAGTTTGGTGAGGGTGCTGCTTTGCCCAGTTGTACTTCCTACGGACTGCATCTTGGGGGCGGCGCGGCCAAGGGCC
>JANHGL010022051.1:0-16202 GCA_024611195.1 Ceyx melanurus
AGGGTGAGAAGCCAAGTTATGGTCCTGACCGAGGAACCAGAGGCGCAAAAGAGCAAGTTGTGCTAGGGTTTAGGGGGGAAGAATGGACTTGAAGCTAGGAACTTAGGACATTATATGCGGTGCGTTGCTGATTTCACGTGATGTGTCAGACTAATAGATAACCTGGTACGTTGGTTAAAGTTGACGAGCATTATCAGTATTAGGCAATTTATGGCCTGTGACGGTGCATAGTTGATGTGCAAGCACTTCCGTGTGATTGAAGGTTGTTATGTATAACCTAGAGAGGTAATGGTTTTAGTACGGATATAGTAGAAAGTTTGATGATCATGACATATAGATGTGGATTGGTATAAATGTGGTAAGTATAGTGTAGTCAGTTATAAAGATTTAATGTGGAATGGATAATGGGTATAATGTGGAACGTGCATTACATAAAATGTCCTAGTAGAGTGCATTAGTAATGGGGTAAATAAATCGATGCACAGAAGTACATAGGTTGCAAAGCAGCCCTATGGGGGGGAGGGGGGGGCCACCATAGAGCTTGTTTTGTTCCTGTAGTTAAGAAATAGCGGCGGCTTTTCAGGCCGCAGGCCTTGGAGAAAAACCAAGCAGGAATTAATGGCCTACTTGGTGTTCTTTTTAGGGGTTTGTTTTGTGGTAGGGGGGTTGGCTGTTGCGTCTAATCCATCTCCTTACTATGGAGTGGTTGGTTTGGTTTTGGCTTCTGTTGTGGGGTGTGGGTGGTTGATGAGTTTAGGGGTTTCTTTTGTAGCTTTGGTGTTGTTTATGGTGTATTTAGGGGGGATGTTGGTGGTTTTTGTTTATTCTGTGTCTTTGGCCGCAGACCCATTTCCGGAGTCGTGGGGGGATTGGCAGGTTATATGGTATCTGGCTGGGCTTGTTCTAGCGCTTGGTGTGGGGGTAGTGGGGGGTGGGTTTGTTGGGGGCTTAGGAATGGGGGTTGCTACTGTTGATGGTTGTGGGGTGGGGTTTGGGCGTTTGGATTTTAGTGGGATTGCAATGTTTTATTCTCTGGGTGGGGGGTTGTTTTTAGTGGCGGGGTGGGGGTTGTTGTTGACTTTGTTTGTGGTGTTGGAGTTAGTGCGGGGCTTAGCTCGGGGGGCGATTCGGGCGGTTTAGGGGGTTGCAGGAAGTAGTTTAGTATAGAATACCAGCTTTGGGAGTTGGAGGTGGAGGTTCAAGTCCTCTTTTCCTGAGGATAACTCTAAGAAGATGGTAGTCTTCAGTTTTTGGTTTACAAGACCAATGTTTTAGATAAACTATTAGAGTGTTTTATAAGTTAAGTATTTTGTTTTCTAGGGTTTCGATAGTGGGAAATAGGATAAGAAGGGTGGAGAAATAGGTGAGGGATGCTAATTGACCGATAATAATGAAGGGGTGTTCTACGGGTTGGCTGCCCACTCATGTCAGGATTAAGAGATTGGCGACTAAAGTTCAGAAGAGGATTTGGGAGAGGGGGCGAAAGGTTATTGCACGTTGTTTGGATTTGTGGAGGAGGGGTATTAGGAATAGGACTAGAACAGATGCTGCGAGAGCTAAGACGCCTCCCAGTTTGTTGGGGATTGACCGTAGAATTGCATATGCGAATAGGAAGTATCATTCTGGTTTGATATGGGGCGGTGTGACTAGAGGGTTAGCCGGTGTGAAGTTTTCTGGATCACCTAGGAGGTTTGGGGCGAATAAGGCTAGGGTTATTAGGGGAAGGTACATGAGGGTGAAACCTAGTAGGTCTTTTAGGGAGAAGTAGGGGTGGAATGGGATTTTATCACAGGCTGATGAGATGCCTAGGGGGTTGTTTGAGCCGGATTCATGAAGAAAAGTGAGGTGGACCAGGGTTAGTCCTGCGATTAAAAAAGGTAAGAGGAAATGTAAAGCAAAGAATCGGGTCAGTGTTGGGTTGTCAACTGAGAATCCTCCTCAGGCCCATTCTACAATAGTTTGACCAATGTATGGGATGGCAGAGAATAGGTTGGTAATAACTGTTGCGCCTCAAAAGGATATTTGCCCTCATGGGAGGACATAGCCTACGAAAGCTGTGGCTATAAGGGTGAGGAGGAGAATAATGCCTGTGTTTCAGGTTTCTTTGTAAAGATAGGAGCCATAGTAAAGGCCCCGTCCGATGTGGAGGTAGATGCAAATGAAGAAGAATGAGGCTCCGTTTGCATGGAGGTTGCGGATAAGTCAGCCGTATTGGACGTTTCGGGTTGTGTGAGCTACGGATGAGAAGGCAAGGGAGGTGTCAGAGGTGTAGTGTATGGCTAGGAGTAGGCCTGTGAGGATTTGGGTAATTAGGCAGATTCCTAGTAGGGATCCGAAGTTCCATCATGTGGAGATGTTGGAGGGGGTGGGAAGGTCAATTAGGGAGTTGTTGATTATTTTTAGTAGTGGGTGGGATTTTCGTAGGTTGGGGGCCATTAGGGTGTGGTTATGTTGATAGGAGGATAATGGAGATAGATAGGGCGAATGTGCTTAGGTAGGCTTTAATGAGGCCGGTGTGAGTGGTAGTGGAGGTTTTTGATGCTAGGAGTTGTGTGCTTGCGAGTCCTTCTGGGCCTAGTTTTTTATATCAGAATAGGTCGATGAGGTGTAGGGCGATTTTTTGTCCGGTGTTTAGTGTGTTTATAGGAGTGATGCGGTGGGTAAGTAGGTTGAAGTAGCCTAAGGAGGAGGAGAAGTTTAGGTAGGTGTTTTGTTTTGGTCGTGTTAAGGTGTGGGCTATGTTTGATAGCTCTAAGGCTAGAAGAGTGCCTAGGATAGTGACAATGATGGCGGCGGTTTTTATGATGATGGGTATGGTTATTGGGGGAGTTTTTGTGGGGGGGATGAAGGATGTAATCAATAAGCCCGCTAAGATGCTACCAAGGGCGAGCCGGGTAATAGGGTTGATGATTGTTGGGTTGTTTTCGTTTGTCGGGATGGTCGAGGGTGAGCGTGTGAATCCTGTTTGTACTAGGAGGGTTATGCGAAGGGTGTAGGTTGCTGTGAATGATGTGGCTAGGAGAGTGAGTAGAAGTGCTCAGGCATTTAGGTGAGAGGTGTTTAGGTTTTCAATAATGAGATCTTTCGAGTAGAAGCCTGCTAGGAATGGGGTTCCTATTAGGGCCAGGTTGCCAATGGTCAGGCAGGAGGTGGTTGTTGGAAGTATGTTTTGTAGGTTGCCTATTTTTCGAATGTCTTGTTCACCATTAAGGTTATGGATAATGGAGCCTGAGCAGAGAAATAGTATGGCTTTAAAGAAGGCGTGTGTGGAAATATGGAGGAAGGCAAGTTGTGGGAGGCTCAGGCCGATGGTGACTATTATTAACCCTAGTTGGCTTGATGTAGAAAAGGCGATGATCTTTTTGATGTCATTTTGTGTGATGGCGCATGTTGCAGCAAATAGGGTTGATAGGGCACCTAGACAGAGGCACAGGGAGAGGGCGGTCTGGTTGTTGGCCATAAAGTGGTGGGTGCGGATTAGTAGGAAGATTCCGGCTACTACTATAGTGCTGGAGTGGAGTAGGGCGGAGACTGGGGTGGGTCCCTCTATGGCTGCTGGCAATCATGGGTGAAGTCCGAATTGAGCAGATTTTCCGGTGGCGGCAAGGATAAGTCCCAGAAGGGGGAGTGTCGGGGTTTGGGTAGGTGGAAGGGGTTGTTGAAGTTCTCAGGTGTTTGTGGTGATTGCGAGTCATGCCAGGCTTAGGATTAGGCCGATGTCGCCGATTCGGTTGTATAGGATGGCCTGTAGTGCGGCCGTGTTGGCTTCAGAACGGGCCTGTCATCAGCCAATTAATAGGAAAGATATCATTCCTACCCCCTCTCAGCCGATAAAGAGCAGGAATATGTTGTTGGCAAGGGTTAGTGTGAGTATGGCAATTAGGAATATGAGGAGGTAGAGGAAGAATTTTGTGATGTACGGCTCTGATGCTATATATCAGGTTGCGAATTGTAGGATGGATCAGGTTACGAATAGTGCGATTGAGAAGAACATTATTGAGTATTGATCAATTTTTAGGCTTAGTGGGATTTTGAAGTTTGTGGTAAGTTTTCATTCTCAGCAGGATGTGATGTTCTCTAGGCCTGAGTGGAGAAATAGTGCGGTTGGAATTAGGCTTATGATGAAAGCTGTTTTAATGGTGAGAGTGATGGAGGTTGGGGAATTTTTAAGGTTTTTTGATAATATGGGTAAGAGGATGGGGCTGGTGATGATTGTTAAGGTGAGGAGTATGAAGGTGCTGAGGAGGAGGGCTGTTTCCATTAACTTTTACTTGGAGTTGCACCAAGATGAATGGCTCCTAAGGCCAGTGGATTACTGTTATCCTTTAAAAGTCAAGGGGACTGAGGTTTTAGGCTCAGATGCAAGAATTAGCAGTTCTTGTTGGTTGACCTCCCCTTGGTGAGTAAGAAGAGTCTAACTTCTATTTTTAGAATCACAATCTAATGTTTGGGTTAAAACTATACTCACATGAGGGGATTCCTGAGATTAGTTCTGGTTTTAAGATTAGGAGGAGGAGGGGTATAATGTGGAGGGTTATTAGGAGGTGTTCTCGTGTGTTGGAGTTTTGTGTGGATGTGATGTGGGTGGGGGTTGGACCGCGTTGGGTTGTTAGGAATATGAATAGGGTGTATGAGGCAGTTAGGAAGCTTGCGATGCCGGTTAGGATGATTGTAAGGGGGGATCAGTTAAATAGGGTTGTTATGATCGTTAGTTCTGCTATGAGGTTGGTGGTTGGGGGGAGTGCTATATTTGTGAGGCTTGCTAATAGTCATCAGGTTGCTGTTAATGGGAGGATGGGTTGAAGGCCTCGTGCAAGCAGTAGCACTCGGCTGTGTGTTCGTTCATAATTGGTGTTGGCTAAACAAAATAGTATGGAGGAAGTTAGGCCGTGGGAGACTATTAGGATTATTGCACCTGAAAAGGATCAGTGAGTTTGGATAATGCTTGCGGCGATTACGAGGCCTATGTGGCTTACGGAGGAGTAGGCGATGAGGGATTTCAAGTCTGTTTGGCGGAGACAGATGGAGCTGGTCATTAGGGCTCCCCATAGGGCAAGAGTGATGAATGGGTATAGTAGGGGTTCGGATGGGGGGTTTATTAGGAGGGTGACTCGTATAATGCCATATCCGCCTAGTTTTAGGAGCAGGGCTGCAAGTAATATTGATCCGGCGATTGGAGCCTCTACGTGGGCTTTTGGTAATCATAGGTGGAGGCCATATAGTGGGGCTTTGACCATGAAAGCTACTATGAGGGCTAGGTTAGATAGTAAGTTGGATCATGGGAGGGTAGGGGTAGGGTGGTCGAGTTTTAATATTGGGAGGTGGAGGGTGCCGGCTTGTGAGTGGAGAAGGAGGAGGGTGACCAGTAGGGGAAGGGAGCTGATTAGTGTGTAAAATAATAAGTAAATGCCAGCACTTAGTCGTTCTGGTTGGTTTCCTCAACGGGTGATGAGGATTAGGGTGGGGATTAGGGTTGCTTCAAATGAAATGTAGAATAGTATTAGCTCTGTGGTTGAAAAAGCGAGGATGATAAAGGGTTGAGCAATGACTAGGGTGGTGATAAAGAGTCGTTTTCGTGAAAGGGGCTCTTGTTGTAGGTGGTTTTGGCTTGCTATAATTATAAGTGGAAGGAGCCAGCAGGATAGAGTGAGGAGGGGGGATGATAGTTGGTCAATGCCTGCTCATTGGGTTAGGTTTTTGTAGGGGAGGTAGGTTGGTGTAAGTCATTGGAGGCTTAGTGTGGCGATTATTAGGCTGTGGGCAGTGGTGTTGGATCACATAAGTTTGGGGGGTGACAGTAGGGTTAGGGGTAGGAGTATGAGTGTGGGGATAATGATTTTTAGCATTGTAGGAGGTTTAGGTTGTGTATATGATCGGAGCCGTGGGTCCGTGTGGATGCCACTAGTATGGCTAGGCCGGTGCCTGCTTCGCAAGCTGAGAATGCGAGTATGAGTACTGGGGCGATGGAGAGTGAGGTTGTTTGGTTTTCTACCGGTCAAATGGAAAGGGCCATGTATAGTGATAGTATCATGCTCTCTAAGCATAGTAGGGCCGAGACTAGGTGGCTTCGGTGGAAGGCCAGCCCTAAGCAGCTGAGAGAAAAGGCTGAGTAGAAGCTAAGGTGTGAGAGGGTCATAAAGAAAGTCATAGGGCTTGGTCTATGGTCTGTTGAGCCGAAATCAACTGTCTTGGTTAGACTAACTTTCTGGTTATTCTGCTCACTCTAGCCCTCCTTGGAGTCATTCGTAAATGAGGCCTAGGGTTAAGAGGGAGATAATTGTAAAAGTTCAGGCGAGGGTGGTGGTTGGAGAGTGTAGTTGAGTAGCTCACGGGAGTGGTAGGAGTAAAGCAATTTCTAAGTCAAATAGGAGGAATAGGATGGCTACTGAGGAAGAATCGGATGGAGAATGGGAGTCGGGCGGAGCCTAGAGGGTCAAAACCACATTCGTAGGGAGAGAGTTTTTCTGAGTCTGGTTTAGCTTGTGCTAATCAGAAGTTTAGTAGGGTTAGGATAGCACTGATGGTGAAGGATAAGGTAAGCATGAATGTGAGTATGTTAATTGCCCATCTCTGGGGTTATACCAGATTTTAGAGATTGGAAGTCAATTGTAATGATTATACTAGAAGGGCAGGAACCTCATCAGTAGATAGTTATGTAGAGGAATAATCAGATGATGTCTACGAAGTGTCAGTATCAAGCTGCTGCTTCAAAACCAAAATGGTGGCTTGGTGTAAAGTGGAATTTGATTAGTCGCAGTAGGCAGATTAATAAGAAGGAGGATCCAATAATAACATGTAGTCCGTGAAATCCTGTTGCTACGAAGAAGGTTGAGCCATATACTCCGTCAGCAATTGAGAATGGTGCTTCGTAATATTCTATTGCTTGGAGAGTAGTAAAGTAAAATCCTAGAAGGATTGTTAGGGTTAATGCTTGGATGGCTTGTTTGCGGTTGGCCTCAGTGATGCTGTGGTGGGTTCATGTTACTGTGACTCCTGAGGCTAGCAGGATGGCTGTGTTAAGTAGGGGCACTTCTAGCGGGTTGAGGGGGTTGATTCCCGTAGGGGGTCATTGTCCGCCAAGTTCTGGTGTGGGTGCTAGGCTGGAGTGGAAAAATGCTCAAAAGAAACCTAGGAAAAAGAATGCCTCTGATGTAATGAATAGGATTATTCCGTATCGGAGGCCTTTTTGGACCGTCGGGGTATGATGGCCTTGGAATGTACCTTCTCGGACAACGTCTCGTCATCATTGGAGTATAACTAGGGCTATGGATATTAGGCCTAGTGTTAAGAGTTGCGTTGAGTTGTAATGGAATCACATGACTAGGCCTGAGGTGGTTAGTAAGGCGGCTGTTGCTCCGAAGATTGGTCATGGGCTTGGGTCTACTATATGGTAGGAGTGTGCTTGGTGGGCCATTAAATGTTTTCTTGTAAGTATAAGCTTAGCAGGAGGACGAATACGTAGGCTTGAATTATGGCTACTGCTACTTCTAGAATTGTAAGTAGGAGAAGGATGGATGTAGTTAGTACGGATACTGTTGGTATGATTGGGAGTAGGGCTGTCGAAGCTGTGGAGATAAGTTGGATGAGTAAGTGGCCTGCAGTGAGGTTGGCTGTTAGGCGCACTCCTAAGGCTAATGGGCGAATAAGTAGGCTGGTGGTTTCAATTATGATGAGGGCAGGGATTAGTGGGGTTGGAGTTCCTTCTGGTAGGAGGTGGCCTAGGGAAATTGTAGGTTGGTTTCGTAAACCTGTGAGGAGTGTAGCTAGTCATAGTGGGAAGGCCAAGGCTATGTTTATTGATAGTTGGGTAGTAGGTGTGAATGTGTACGGTAGAAGGCCTAGGAGGTTGATTGTGAGGAGGAATATTATAAGGGATGTTAGGATTAATGCTCATTTGTGGCCCGTTTTGTTTAAGGGCATTATCAGTTGTTTGGTGATCAGGTTAATGAGCCAGAGCTGTAATGTAGAGAGGCGGTTAGTGATTCATCGATTATTAGGTGCTGGTATAAGTAGGGCGGGGAATAGTATGGATAGAAGGATTAGGGGGATACCTAGTAGGCATGGGCTTGAAAATTGGTCGAAGAAAGTTATGTTCATGGTCAGGTTCAGGGGGAGGTTTTGGTAGGTGTGTGGGTTTTATTGGTGGGGCTGTTAGTGGAGGTGAATGTGGTGATTTTTGGTTGGATAATTAGTGAGAAGGCAAGTCATGATAGTAGTATGATGTAGAACCATGGGTTTGGGTTTAGTTGGGGCATGTTCATTAAGGGGGTGAGCAGACCCCTCTCTCTAGCTTAAAAGGCTAGTGCTGAATGCATAGCTTCTTAATGTTTAGGAGGATAAGGTTGATGATCAGTTTTCGAAGTAGGTGAGGGGAGTAGATTCTACTACGATTGGTATATAGCTGTGGTTTGCTCCGCAGATCTCTGAGCATTGGCCATAGAAGATTCCTGGGCGGGTGGTGATGAAGGATGATTGATTAAGTCGTCCTGGGATTGCGTCAGTTTTTACTCCCAAGCTAGGTACGGCTCAGGAGTGGAGGACATCGTCTGCGGTGATAATAATGCGGATGGGGGATTCTATTGGGATAACAACGCGGTGATCTACTTCAAGTAGGCGGAAGGAGCCCAAGGGGAGTTCGGTTGTGGGGATTATGTATGAGTCAAAGGAAAGGTCTTTGAAGTCAGTGTATTCGTAGGTTCAATATCATTGGTGGCCGATGGCTTTTAGGGTCAGGTCTGGTTCATCGATTTCGTCTATCATGTACAGGATTTGAAGGGATGGGAGGGCGAGTAGAACTAGGACGATGGCTGGTAAGATAGTTCAGATTAGCTCTACTTCTTGGGCGTCTACTGTGTTTGAGGAAAGTTTTTCTATTAATATGAGGGTGAGGAGATAGAGGACTAAACTGCAGATAGTTAGGGCGACTATTAGGGCGTGATCGTGGAATTCAACAAGTTCTTCTATAATGGGTGATGCGGCGTCTTGGAATCCGAATTGTGAGTGGTTGGCCATGCAGGGTGTACAGGGGTTTCACCTGTGATTTAGTCTTGACAAGGCTGTGTAATTGATTTACTAACACCCCATAAGAAAGAAGCATAAGTGGTTTAAGTGCGGTTGGCTTGAAACCAGCTGGTGAGGGTTCGATTCCTTCCTTTCTTGCACTTGGACGAAGGCAGGTTCTTCGAAGGTGTGGTAAGGGGGAGGGCAGCCGTGAATTCATTCGATATTGGTGGTGGTTAGCTCTGGTTGGAGAACTTTCCGTTTGGAGGCAAAGGCTTCTCAAATGATAAAGGTTAGTATGATTACGGCCGTTAGGGAGATTAAAGAGCCGATAGAGGATAGGGTGTTTCATAGGGTGTAGGCGTCGGGGTAGTCTGAATATCGTCGTGGCATGCCGGCGAGGCCTAGGAAATGTTGTGGGAAGAAGGTTAGGTTTACTCCTGTAAATATTACCCCGAAGTGGGCTTTTGCTCATGTGGGGTGTAGGGTGTAGCCTGTGAATAGGGGGAATCAGTGTGTAAATCCTGCGAGAATGGCGAATACCGCTCCTATAGACAAGACGTAGTGGAAGTGGGCTACTACGTAATAGGTGTCGTGTAGGGCGATGTCTAGGGAGGAGTTTGCTAGGACAATGCCCGTCAGGCCACCTACTGTGAAGAGGAAGATGAAGCCTAAGGCTCATAGTATGGGCGGGTCTCATTTGATAGTACCTCCATGTAGGGTGGCAAGTCAGCTAAATACTTTAATTCCTGTGGGAATAGCAATAATTATTGTGGCTGATGTGAAGTATGCTCGGGTATCGACGTCTATGCCGACTGTGAATATGTGATGGGCTCAGACAATAAATCCTAGGAATCCAATGGAAAGCATAGCTCATACTATTCCTATATAGCCAAATGGTTCTTTTTTGCCAGCATAATATGCTACAACGTGGGAGATAATTCCGAATCCTGGGAGGATCAGGATATAGACTTCAGGGTGGCCGAAGAATCAAAATAGATGTTGATATAGAATTGGGTCCCCTCCGCCAGCGGGGTCGAAGAAAGTGGTATTTAGGTTGCGGTCTGTTAGTAGTATTGTGATGCCGGCGGCGAGAACCGGTAGAGATAGAAGGAGGAGTACGGCAGTAATTAGTACGGATCACACGAAAAGTGGGGTTTGGTATTGGGAAAGAGCTGGAGGTTTTATGTTGGTGGCAGTTGTAATGAAGTTAATTGCTCCTAGGATGGAGGACACTCCTGCCAGGTGGAGGGAGAAAATAGCTAGGTCTACTGAAGCTCCGGCGTGGGCGAGGTTACCGGCTAACGGGGGGTACACAGTTCAGCCTGTGCCGGCGCCTGCTTCAACTGTGGAGGAGGCTAAAAGAAGAAGGAATGATGGCGGGAGGAGTCAGAAGCTTATGTTGTTTATGCGGGGAAAAGCTATGTCTGGAGCTCCAATTATTAGGGGGACAAGTCAGTTTCCAAACCCACCAATCATGATAGGCATGACCATGAAGAAAATTATGACGAAGGCATGGGCGGTGACGATTACGTTGTAGATTTGGTCATCTCCTAGAAGTGTGCCTGGCTGGCCTAGTTCTGCGCGAATAAGCAGGCTTAGGGCGGTGCCAATTATGCCGGCTCATGCGCCGAAGATTAGGTATAAGGTACCAATGTCTTTGTGGTTGGTTGAGAATAATCATCGGTTAATGAATGTCACAGGTAAGATGGCTGAGTGTTAAGGCGTTAGGCTGTAGTCCTTTTTACAGAGGTTTGATTCCTCTTCTTATCGACCTTGTAGTGAAATTCATGTTGAGTTGCAAGCTCATTGATGTGTGCTAAGGGCGCACCAAGGCCTGGTAGACAGAGGCCTGTTGGTTGAGGCATCTAGCTGTTAATTAGAGGTTTTGTGGGATCGAGGCCCACCTGTCTAGTTGTTTGTTGATGAGGTCCTAGCTTAATTAAAGTGTCTGAGTTGCATTCAGGTGATGCGAGTTAATGTCTTGCGGGCCTTAGCAGAAACTAAGAGGGTCTATCTCTTATTTAAGGCTTTGAAGGCCTTCGGTTTGGCAGGTTATCCTAAGTTTCTAGATAGAGGTGAGGATTATGGGAGATAGGGGTAGGAGTAGGATCGATAGGGAGGCGAGTACGGCGATTAAGGGGTTTGTTGTTTTGTTGGCGCGCCATTGTTTTATATGGTTTGTAGAGTTTGGTGGGAGGGTGATAGTTGAATAGTATGTAAGGCGTAGGTAGAAGAATAGGCCTAGCAGGGATAGTATGGCGATGGTTATAGCTGTGAGGGTTATTTCTTGTTTGGTTAATTCTTGGATGATTAGTCATTTTGGCAGGAAGCCGGTTAGGGGGGGCAGTCCTGCCAGGGAGAGAAGGGTGAGCATGAGGGTTGCGTTTAGCATGGGAGTTTTTGTCCACGATGTTATTGTTGTCGATAGCTTTAGAGATTTTGTTGTGTTGAAGGTGAGGAATACGGTAGCGGTTATGATAGTGTACAGGTAGAAGGTTATTAGGGTCAGTTTGGGGTAGTATAGGATGATAGCTGTTATTCAGCCGAGGTGGGAGATAGATGAGAAGGCTATAATTTTTCGTACTTGTGTTTGGTTTAGACCCATCCATCCGCCCAGGGCTGTTGAGGCGATAGCCATTGAGGTTAGCAGGTTGTGGTTTAAGGAGTGAGATGTGAGGAGTAGGATGGTGATTGGTGGGAGTTTTATTATTGTTGACAGTAGGAGTGCTGTAGTTATGGGTGAACCTTGTAGTACTTCTGGGAATCAGAAATGGAAGGGTACCAGGCCTAGTTTTATTGCGATCGCTACTGTAAGTAAAGCGGAGGATGTCGGGTGGGTTAGTTGAGTAATGTCTCATTGTCCTGTCTGTCAGGCATTGATTGTGCTTGAGAATAGGATAAGGGCCGAAGCGGTTGCTTGGATTAGAAAGTACTTGATTGATGCCTCGATAGCTCGGGGGTGGTGGGTTTTTGAAATAAGGGGGATGATAGCGAGGGTGTTGATTTCCAGTCCGGTTCAGGCTGTGATTCAGTGATTGCTCGAGATTGTAATTGCTGTACCTAGTAGGAGGCTGAGGGTGGAAATTAGTTTAGCATGTGGGTTTATTAGTAGGGGAGGGGGTTAAACCATCATTTTCGGGGTATGGGCCCGATAGCTTTTTTAGCTGACTCTACTAGGAAATAATATAAAGGAAGTATGAAGGGTTTTGATCTCTTATGTGTAGGTTCGATTCCTACTTTTCTAAGTTGTTTAGGAAATGAGAGGACTGGTGTACCTCTATGTTCACTTTATCATAGTGACCCTTTGCGTTCAGGCACATTTCCTTAAGTAAGGAGGTAGGCCTGCGTAGCAGATTGGCATGCTGGTGTGTCAGAGGCATAGTGCTAGTGTTAATGGTAGGAAGTTTTTTCATAGTAGGTGTATGAGTTGGTCGTAACGGAAGCGGGGGTAGGAAGCACGAATTCATAGAAATGTTGCGGATAAAAGGAGGACTTTTGTTGCGAGGATTGGGGGGAGTAGTTCTGGGGGAAGGTTAAGTGAGCTTGGGTTAAGGAATAGGATTGTTGTGAGTATGTTTATTAATATAATGTTGGCATATTCTGCCAGGAAGAACAGGGCGAATGGACCTGCGGCGTATTCTACGTTGAACCCTGAGACTAGTTCAGATTCTCCTTCAGTCAAATCGAATGGTGCTCGGTTTGTTTCCGCTAGGGTGGAAATGAATCATATTATAGCGAGAGGCCAAGAAGAAAAGATGAGGTAGAGTGGTTCTTGAGTGGTAGCCAGGGTATTTAGGGTATAGTTGCCGCTCAGTGTAATTAGGGATAGTAGGATGATGGCAAGTGTGACCTCATAGGAAATGGTTTGTGCTACTGCTCGAAGAGCTCCGATTAAGGCGTATTTTGAGTTTGAGGCCCATCCGGACCATAGGATGGAGTATACTGCCAGGCTTGATATAGCTAAGAGGAAAAGAAGGCCTAGGTTTAGGTCGGCGAGGGGAAAGGGCAGGGGTAATGGAGTTCAGATTGTAATTGCTAGTAGTAAGGCTAGGATGGGGGTTATAATAAAGAGGAGGGGGGAGGAAGTGGATGGAAGGATTGGTTCTTTGATAAATAGTTTCACACCATCTGCGGCGGGCTGTAAGAGACCGAATGGTCCCACTACGTTTGGTCCTTTTCGGGATTGCATGTAGCTTAGAACCTTTCGTTCGACTAGTGTTAGGAAGGCTACAGCAACTAACACCGGGATAATGTAGGATAGGGCTATGAGTAGGAAGGTTGGGGTGGAGGCGTGAGTCATTTGGGGGAAGCTAGGGAGAGGATTTGAACCTCTGGTTAAAGGGCTTAAGCCTTTTGCATTTGCCAGGCTCTGCCACGCTAGCGGTCCTTTTCTAGGATGTTATGGTGGGTGGTACTTTCGTAATTTAGTTGAGCTCATTACTTTGGTGTGGGGGCTTGCCTGAAGCCTGGGCCCCGCCTCTCCGGTCCTTTCGTACTAGGAGGGGCCGGTCATAGATAGAAACCGACCTGGATTACTCCGGTCTGAACTCAGATCACGTAGGACTATTAATCGTTGAACAAACGAACCCTTGATAGCGGCTGCACCATCAGGGTGTCCTGATCCAACATCGAGGTCGTAAACCTCCCCGTCGATATGGGCTCTTGGAGGAGATTGCGCTGTTATCCCTGGGGTAGCTTGGTTCATTGATCAATTGTATTGGGTCTGGTTACTGTTTGTACGTTGAGGGGTTGCTCTTCGTTAAGAAGTCAGGTCTTATTTTTGGAGGGTTGGCTTTTCTCCAAGGTCGCCCCAACCGAAAAATATCGGCCATGGGTTCAGGTGGTGAGCCTGTTAGGGTGAGATTTAATGTGTCATGGCTGTTGATTTTAAAGTTCCACAGGGTCTTCTCGTCTTATGTGTTTATCCCTGCTTTTGCACGGGGAGATCAATTTCACTGATTATCTGTAAGAGACAGTTAAGACCTCGTTTAGCCATTCATACAAGTCTCGATTTATGGGACAATTGATTGCGCTACCTTTGCACGGTTAGGATACCGCGGCCGTTTAACAGGGTGTCACTGGGCAGGCATCACCTTTAATACTTGGTTTGCTAAAGGCTATGTTTTTGGTAAACAGTCGGGCCTTGGGTTTGCCTAATTCCTTTTACAGATTTTAATCTTTCTAGAGAGCGCTCCGGAGTCGGGTTAACAGAGAGTGAGAATACTTGGTCTTGTTGGTGTTGTGGTATCTGGTAATCTGTTAATAATGGGGGAAAAAATGTAAGTTTGCGCTTTAGAGGGGGGTTCCCCTGGTTACTCATTTTAGCATAAATTCTCCTATATGCGATAGGTTGGCCTGCTAGTAAGAAGGGAATCATAGTTATATGTGGGTTTTTGGTAGTATTGAGCTTTGACGCAATCTTTGTTGGTGGCTGCTTGAAGGCCCACAGTTGGGGGAAAAAATATTATCCGCTAATATGGGTTGTATCCTTTTTAAAGGAGCTGTACCTCCTTTAATTTGCTCCTGAGAGTTCACATGTTGGTTTAGTTTGGGTTTCCAATGGGGACTGGTCAGGGGGGAACTGAGATTCATTTCACAGGCAACCAGCTATCACCCAGCTCGGTTGGATTTTCACCTCTACTAGTAAGTCGTCCCACTCTTTTGCCACAGAGACGGGTTTGCTCATTGATAGCTGCTCACAAGTAGCTCGCACGGGTTTCGGGGGGGCAAACTTAAATTCGTTTCGCTTGGTTGTTCTTGCTAAATCATGATGCAAAAGGTACAAGGGTATATCTTTGCTGTTCATTGCTTGGGTTTTCATTGTTATTTCATCTTTCCCTTACGGTACGAATCTCTATAGCGCCGTTGTGGTCCTTTTCTATCACCTATACTAAGGAAAAAAATGTTTTAGTTTGAGGTGGTAATTGATTTTTGTTTGTTAGTGGGGGTTTAGGCGTCGGGCTAGAGTGGGGTTTCAGGGAGATCTAGGAGAAGTAGATATCTTTCAGGTGTAAGCTGAATGCTTTGAATTATAGCTACACCCTGGTATGCTAAGTGCACTTTCCAGTACACTTACCTTGTTACGACTTACCTCATCTTCAGCAAGTGCGAGTATTAATTATGGGTGGTATTGTTGGCTTGTGAGGAGGGTGACGGGCGGTATGTACGTGCCCCAGGGCCAGTTTAAGTTGGACATTCTTATTCCGACTTACTGCTAAATCCGCCTTTTGGGGGTAGGTTTCATACCCCTTTCCGTGGCTGCTCTATTTTAGAGAATGTAGCCCATTTCTTCCGCCACATAAGCTATACCTTGACCTGTCTTGTTAGCGGGTTTCGGCTATTGTGTTCACTGTGAGGCTTTCAAGGAAGGTGGACTGGTGACGGCGGTATGTAGGCTGCTTTGGCTAGGGGCGGTCGGGTGTATCGTGGGTTATCGATTATAGAACAGGCTCCTCTAGGTGGGTTTGGGGCACCGCCAAGTCCTTAGAGTTTTAAGCGTTTGTGCTCGTAATACCCTGGCGGGTGCTTTGGTATAATATAAGCACCTGGATTTAAGGCTAGGCATAGTGGGGTATCTAATCCCAGTTTGGGCCCTAGCTTTCGTGGCGACAGTTGATTATTTGCGCTAGGATCATGTTGAGGGTGGGCTTATGTGTATCTTAGGCTTATAACGGCTTAGTTACATTTCAGTCCTAGTTGTTGTAATAGGATGGGGCCACTCTTTACGCCGTGTGACAGTTAGTTTGGGTCTCTTGTATGACCGCGGTGGCTGGCACAAGATTTACCAACCCTAAGTATTGCCATGGCTAAGTCGAGTTTACACTCATTGCTTAATGTTAGTTACTGCTGAGTACCCGTGGGGGCGTGGCTAAGCAAGGCGTCTTGGGCAGCTACTTTGTAGTGCGCCTGATGCCAGCTCCTTTCGTCTTGGTAAGAAGCTTAGGGCATTTACACTGGGATGCGGATACTTGCATGTATACATCTGGCAAGAACTAACTGTAAGGTTAGGACTAAGTCTTTTGTCCTCGGGGTGCGGGGCAGCCATCTTAGCATCTTCAGTGCTATGCTTTGTTGTAAGCTACGTGGACATGTTAGTAGATTAAGCTTGGTTGATTCGTTTGTTTAGTAGATTAAGCTTGGTTGATTCGTTTGTTTAGTAGATTAAGCTTGGTTGATTCGTTTGTTTAGTAGATTAAGCT
>JANHGL010022052.1:0-15088 GCA_024611195.1 Ceyx melanurus
CCGGAGCTGCATCGGCCCAGGCAGGCCCGGCACCAGGGGCGCCCTCACCTGAGGGTGACGATGATGGCGGAGGGCTGCGCGCAGGCCGTTATCAGGGTGACGATGAAGAGGAAGATGAGGAAGGGGATGAGGGTGTTGCAGGTGCGGTCGCACTTGCCGGACACGGCGTAGCCGTTCTCGTTCAGGTAGGTTTTGACGATGACCAGGCGGAGCTGGCTGCGCTGGCCCACCGTGGGCGGGGTGATCACCTGCCGGCTCTGCACACAGGCACACTCCGTGTAGTTCCTGACCTGGGAGGGGACAAAAAACTGCATTTCCATGTAAAAAACCCACGTGGGCAGAGATGCGGCCTGGTGGTCCCACCATACGTCCCGGTCGGTGTCCTTGAGTGAGACCCAAACAGATTCCGTGCAGTGATTTTACTTTTCAGCTCAGGGTTTCTAACTCACTGCACTGTCTGAAGTCAGCAGCATGGTTTGCAGACTGTCTGCTTCCAGCAGTGATAACACCTCATGTTTAGAGTTACTACCAAGGACTGGAACTGCTCAAGGTCACTGCTGGATCTTGTGTGCCACATTGGGGGTGCAGAAAGAAAAGGTAGCACCTGCAGGGAGGAGCAGGACAGGAGACCCCAAACTGACCAACAAGGGATCCATCCCATATACATCATATCCAGTATATAAAGCTCTGAGATCAGTGACAGAATTACCATCAAGGGGCTTGGGTGCCATCCTGGTTTAGTATATAGTTGTATATATTCCATTATTATTATTTTCATTTCCATTCAAGTTGTTCTAGCTTCCTTTTCTAATTGCTGGGTCTCTCTCCCTTATTCCCTTTCTCTTCCCAGAGAGCATCTGCTATTGGTCTGGGGGCTGCCCTGACCCTCACTCGTGACAGGCAGGAACCCTCTGCCTCCAGAGCAGCACCCAGGGACAGGTGTGTGACACACTTACCCCCGTGCTGTGGTTGCCACCGTTGATGCAGCCAGCGAGGCAAGGATTGAAATAAGTGATTCCATCTGACCCACAGACAGGCTCGTACTCGTGGATCCGACACCCACAGTTAACATTACAGCTCCCAGTCAGGTTCCTGTGGGCCATGGCGAGGGTGGGGCTGAAGGAAGGAAGAAGATGATGCTGTGATAGCAAGAACCACAGGAAGGAAACATCCTACTCACCAACTCTGGCAGAGAGCTGACCACCAGACTACACTGCTCCAGGTCATCTACATGATTTACACCATATAGAAGAGCACCCAACCAAGGCAGCCCTGCCACCGACCAAAAACACACTACAAAAATAACACTGAAGTTTAAAACTTTTATTTTATTTACCTAGTTCCATTTCCCCCACCCTTTTTTTCCCTTTAAGAGTTAAGGCACCACAATTTTCTACGCCTGATCCTACGCTGCAGGAATTTGTTGCTGATTTCTTGGTGAGGAGATGTGTTATGTGAGCTGGCTGGCATCTCTCCCCACATACCAACCACTGCTCAACACTTGTATTATTTACACGTGAAATCTACAGGCAGCTCTAACACAAACAATAGCCACTTTCACTTCAGTAGTGCTTCAATAGGTAACTACTGACCTCTGAGAGTGAAGAGTCCAAAACATTCCTGATCTGGGTTGTGGAATGAATTAACCTATCTCAAGGTTGTCCCAAAGTCCCTCTTCAGCCAATGCCCTCCCCTCCCTGCACAGTGGCCAGAGATCTAGCTCAGCTGAGAAGACAGGGACATGGTGCCTGTCACCTACATGGTGTTGTGATTCTCCATCCCTCTAGGGCTCACCTGAAGAAAGGTGCTGCTTTGAGAACTCAGATTTGGATTTTTTTTATTCTTTTTGATGGGTTACATTACAGCAGCATCAGAAACCTCTGGTGGGTCCTTAGCTTGTCACTCCATGACACCAAGCTGTCCCTCCTGCCTCTCCCTGCCTGATTCCTTTACACCCCCTGACTGTTCTCACAACTGTTCTGTTCAACCTTCCACACCTGATGAGACCAGATACTTGGCTCAGGAGCCACTGGGCACACAGAGACTATCACCTGTGTCATCTGTCACCTCAGCTCCTGCCAGCAGTGACCCCAGGTAGTACAGCTGCTGCTCAGAGGCTTCCACTTAATGATTTTCACATATTTACACCCCACTCTGCTGCTGCTGAACACACTTGTCCTTCCAGCTGGGCACTTCTGCAGCTGATAAAATGTCACTAAAGCAGCTCTTGCATATTCTCCTGATCAGGGAATCCAGGTTCACAGACACTGAAAGGTCTAGCTGGATGCCAACCAAAGCCTTCCAGAGTGTTTTCATTCTCGTGCCATAAACAAACGAGGTGCTGTTTTAGCAACAAGCTGCAGCTCGAGCGGGAAATTAAACACCCAGGACTGATACTGGCTCTGTCCCCTTCTCAGCTATCAGCTGAAACCTGGCTTATCACATCCCACTGGATTCCAGAAAGCAGCATGCAGCAACCTGTCGTATGGCAATAGGCAGAGCTCTCCAGTAATCCCTTCTCTCCCCCAGCAAACACCAAATCACCACGACATTCCCCAGGAACACGCTGATTTCAGCAGCTCACTGACAGAAGCTCTTCATGCCAGCAGGAGAGGCAGCATTTCTGGAGTTCCACAGGCTCCTCTGAAAGCTCTTCCAAAAGCTCACTATCAGACAGTCAGAGGTTTCACCTTAATTGCCTCCACTTGTTCTCTTTCAATGATGGGAAACTAATGAAGGAATTCGGATGCTGGGGACATGAATCTGTACTGACACACGTGTGGGAGCCTGTTTTCATCACACATGATCCACCTTCCAGCACATATTCTAAGAGACCTCTGAGCCCTCAAATCATAGAATCACTCTGGTTGGAAAAGCCATTTGAGCTCATCCAGCCCAACTGTTTCCAGGGCACCACTGACCCACGGTCAACAGCATCACATCTTCACATCTCCACGGCTTGGAAACCCCTCCAGGGATCACAGGGACCCCACCCCCTGCCCTGGGCAGCCTGGGCCAGTCCAAGACAACCCTGAAGAGTAAGAAATTGTTCCTGAGCTCCAACTTAAACCGCCCCTGGGACCACTTGAGGATGTTTCCTCTTGTCCTGTCACTTGTTCCTGCAGCCAGTCCCCATGCCACAGCCTCTCCCCACCTGCTCCCTCAGCTCCAAACACAGCCCTGTGCAGCAGCAAGATTCCACTGACACTTCAAAAAGGACTCTAGCTCCTAGCATTGTTGCTTGTTGGTTTGCTTTTTTCCTAAATCCTGCTCTTTCCAACTGTGGAGGGTTTGTGGTAGAAGAATCAAGTAAGAAAAGGGAAAGTACAAGGCAAGATTTACTGCTGGGAGATTTTAGAGGTGTGACCCATCATTTTAGGTACCCACACTTGGAATGAAACCTCATTGTGCTGGCAGTTGATGCACAGCTATTGGGATTAAAAAATATAAATAAAATAAATGGTGAACCTTCCTCCCCTGAGGCTGCTTGGTAACATCTAAACAAGAATAAGGTTTTTAATTTAGACTGCTGTAGTAACCTACAGGTCCAAGAAAACACAAAGGAAAGGGCAACCCCTCACCACATAATTTCTACAATCCTAATATTGGGCTATGGAATAAAAGGTTTATCTTAATTTGACAGCAGCGTTTGTGGGTTTGGTATTGAAGGGCACTCTGGGCAGCAGGGAGCTGAGGTCTCCTCGTTGGCAAGCAGCTGGAATCACAGCAATGATGCAATTTTTGTGTAGCTGTCAAACAAGGGACCCTCTCACTGCATTAGCTGGATTCCCTCTTTGTTGTCATTGTTCTGATCCAATTAGTCACTGCTTGCAAGTTAAGGGATCCAACTGCCTGATTGGGCTGAAAGAGTTACAAGAATAACAGAGCCCCAGGGTGGTGGTACAAGAGGAAAACCAGAATATTTTAATGTGAAGAAAGTCAACTGTATTCTTTAACTACATTTTAACTGCACCAAAACAACAGAAATTGATCAAAAAAGGCCTGATTTGTTACATACCAGAAATAAGAGCTGGAACTGAACTAATTCAGGGGTCTCTCACTATGAGTAAGCTCCCCATGGAGCCTGTTTTAGCTATTCTATGCCACAGAACATGGAAGAGACAGGTCTACAAACAAAGCAGCCAATCTCTGCTATTTCCCTGTATTCAGCACTGGTGAGGTCACACCTGCAGTGCTGGGTCCAGGTCTGGGCTTCCCAGTAAAAGAACATACTGGAGAGAGTCCAGCAAAGGGCCACTAAAGGGATGAAGGAAATGGAGCATCTCCCCTGTGAGAAAATGATTCTGTGACTGCTCAGCCTGCAGAAAAACAGGCTCAGGGGACCTCATCTGTCTGTAAATACCTGAAGGGAGGGTGCAGAGGGGGCAGAGCCAGGCTTTTTCCAGCAGTGCCCAGTGACAGGATAAGGGGAAACAGGCACAAACTGGAACCCAGGAGGTCTGAACATCAGGAGACACTTTCACTGTGAGGGTGACCAAGCTCTGGCACAGGCTGCCCAGGGAGGTTGTGGAGTCTCCATCCTCAGAGCTACTCACCAGCTGTCTGGGCAAGGAGGTGGTTCCCTGATTCAGGGCCTCCCATTTAGGTGCTGGGTATGGTGCCAGAGAAGCAGCCCGTATCATGGTCTGACATAAAGCTCCTTATGCTGTGTTCAAACAGCAAACGTGGTCAGAGACCAGGCTGGCACAGCCCTGCCAGGGGAGAGCAGCAGGCAGGAGCTCTACAGCAAACCAAACAGCTGTTCTGCTGCTCCTACCCCATCAAACTGCTGAACTGGCTTTGATGTCCATATGCTGCACTGCACTGCGACCAGAGAACAACGTACACACTTTATGAAACCTCAAAATGAAAGCAGGCTTTGCTGCAGGAACAAGAACAGCTTTGATGTCCCAGTTAGAGTTGCCCACTAAGTAAATGGTGGCTGTAAATAAAGGCAGACGTTGTCTCAGATGTAAAAGCAAAGGGAGGAACATTGCTTCAGATAAGTTCACGCTCTTCACACACTCGCTCTGCTCTCGTGGTTGAAGCTACACAAAGAAGGCAGTGTTGGGGAAAGCTAGTGTACAAAGTAAGGGAGAAAACAAGAGCTGGTGATCAGGCTTCTTGAGGAATTCAGTGAAACACCTTCTCACAACTTTTACCACACTCTCTTCCAAATATCCCTCATTTAAAAAAAAAAAAATGCCCTTCCATGTATGTGTGTCACAGCCCAAATGCCTGACTCCCAACACCTTCTACACCAACACCTTTTCCACAACACCCTTCTGAGTTCCCGACGCTCACCACATTCTCATCTGGACACGTGGCTGCTTCGGTACCTCAGCCACCAGCCATTTTTACATTTCCTTACTGGAAAAAGCTGTTTCTGCCAGAGGCAGCTGCCAGGCACTCACCCGGTGGTGTAAGGTATATTGATGCCCCCCAGGTTGATGCTTTCACAGCCCACGATGAAGAGGGTTGAGAAGCAGAGCAGGGAGACACCGCTGCAGATCATGGCCAGCTTCGCGGACTCGCGCGCGCCCAGCTTCAGCTTTTTGATGATGTAGCCCCCGAGGACGATGCCAACGCCGGCACTGGGGACAATGATCACACCTGCCAGGAAGAGAACCCAGCAACGTTCACCCGGGGCCCACCGACACGGTATCAAACGCAAAAATCAGCTCCAGTCCCCGAGTAGATGGTGCTGATGCTGCACCAAGCTCTCCATTGTCTGGTTCTCTGCTAGCAAACTGAGTCACACTTTTCAAACTGCTGGAGTGTTGTCAAAGGATTAATAAAAGCCTCCTTATGATATTACCAGCAGCCAAAGCACTATAAGAGAACTATTGTGCTTTGAAGCAGAAGCATTGCTTTGTATTTATTTTAGAATGGGGAGAAGGGCCATGGATTGCTCCAGTTTACTGAAAGCTTGAAGAAATCCAGATTCAGACACAAATCTTCTTCTCACTACTCTCGTGATTAATTCCAGTGAGGCACAAGTGGCACCCTCAAGCAGGTCCTCAGCAGCCTAACCCCTGGGAGCACCCGGCTGCACATTCAGGATGCTTTACCCCTGCTGAACAGCAGCACTTCCCTGCACCAGCCACATCAAGCATGGTTGAAGAAATTAAGGTACTCAAATTAGCATCAGGGTAAACTGAAGGTGAAAATGGCAATTCAGATATCTGAAACTTCTGAAACACCCCCCCCTTGGGTGAACCAAATTCCATGGACCAAATCTGTGGCTACATCAGTCATGTGAACTAAGGATGTAACCCAAGGTAAGGGATTACTGAGAATAATCTACCCTCAGTATTCTATTCTCCTTCCACCTTACAGCTTATCTTCGAATTGTAAAACACCCCAGGTTGGAAGGGACCTCCAAAGTTCATCCAGTCCAACCCCCCTGCAGTGAGCAGGGACATCTTCAACTAGAACAGGTCACTCAGAGCCTCATCAAGTCTGACCTTGAATCTCTCCAGGGGGATGGGAAATCAGAAATGATGTTCCAAGAGAGAAGCAGCTCCCTCAGCACACCTCCAGACACACCTCCAGGGCAAAGCAAAGCCTGTACCTCTCTCCAGGACACAGAAACAAAGGCATTCAGGGGAGCAGAGCTCAAGACCCAACTCCGAGCTGTTGCTCTCACTCATTCCCTGGTGGCAGCTTGGCTCACGGGAGCTGTGTGTGTGCTAAATGGGCTCTGAGGTGCTATCAGCTTTCAGTCAGCAATTTTCAGGCTTTGTCCTTTTTGCTCTTGTCAGGACAGTGCAGCACTTGAGGCTGCCACAGCAGCAGCAATGATCTTAACAGCTACTAATGGTCTGGGAACAGAAAACTGCAATATCTGCTAAGTGGGCGACAGTTCCAAAGGAAATACTGTGGAGATTTTCAATCCAATTCTGTCTGGGTAGACTCAGACCAGAGAGAAGGAAGGAATTTTTCACACTGAGGGTGGTGAGAGCCTGTCCCAGGGTGCCCAGAGAGGTGGTGGCTGCCCCATCCCTGGCACCATCTCAGGGGAGGTTGGCTGGGTATTTAACCAAATGCACAACACTGGATGCAACCCCACATTCCAACAAGCTCTTGTTTGGTTGATTTCCTACATGGATTCAACTCCTTAGTCCAGGAACCCTCGCAGGGTTACACCCCTGGCAGTGCCTTACCAGTGTAGATGCTGGCATTGGAAGCAGGGATGCCAAACTGGGACTCGATGAACTTGGGAATGAAGGTAATAAAAGCTGTGACAATGGCACTCTCAGCTGTGTATGACAAGCTCACAAAAAGGAATGTCATGTTGCTTAAGATCCTGACAGCTGCTCTCGGAAGCTCTATAAAAATGACAGAAATGACAAATGAACATTATAAATAATGAGAAGCAAAAGCAAACTGAGGCAAAACGACCTCGTTTTCTTTGTGATGGACTGGCAGTAATGGCTCACTGGCTTCTGGCTGCCTTGGCCCACTGGAAGGGAGGGTGGGCACCTGGGATCTCCATCTGCTCCCACCCCATCTCACTGCACCACCCCAGCATCTGTTTTAACAGAACCACCTGAAGAACCAGGGTCTACACAGCAACCCTGGAAATGAAAACAGTAATAAAATGTAGATATTCTGCTGCCTCCATTTGTACTTTTCTGTGAGAACAGATAAGCAACAGCCCTGACTCTGCACTCCATGGGAGGGAAGTAATCACACACTCCCCCTGGAGCTCTGCTTCCGGGACCACATGTGGAAATCTGGGATAATAATACTATACTTTGAAAAGGGAACCGAAGGATTTTTGATTCTTCTACATGTTTTTAAAGTATTTACAACAGATGCAGACAAAGCAATTGGAAAAAGTGATGTCAGTAATGCCAAGGAACCTCAACATGCTCTACATACAACCTATTTCATATTCTCAGAAGGGATAAAACAATCAATTAAAAATGAACTTGAATTGGAAAGGTGTTGATAGATGTTGCAATTACCCTAAAATCAAATGTCATGACATTCAGCACTGTAGTTAAAAGAGAAACACTTAAATACTTTTAAATCGTTCTTGTAGTGATGTCAAATTATCAATCACAAGATGGTTAACTAGTCACGACTTATTTTTTTCTGATTAGACAGCAGAATTGTAACCTTTTTTATTATTATTTGGGGGTTCTACTAAGGTTAGATATAATAATTGAACAGAAAACCCAACCTACAGTGGTTTGGTTTTTTCATTTGCCTTTCACTTTGTACAGAAGTTGAACACTGCTTGAATCAAAGCCCATGGAGTTCAACAAGAGCACCCACTAGAAACACACCATGGTGAGTTACAACTCCCAAGTGAGTTCTGTTGATGTTAGAAGTTGTCAAATCAAAAAAAAAAACCTGTCTCATTTTCTCCACTTACTCCATCCAGCAAGTTATCTCTATAAAAGCAAACAGAGTTGAGACTCTTGTCACATCAAAACTCCTCAGGCTGCAAATTAGCACCAGAGTTGCCTGACTGCATCCAGTCTTAGCTTCTGCCAGCCACCAGAATTTATACTGGATTAATTTGGAGCAGAGGGATTGTGATTTTCATGCAGCCAAATGCTTTCTTGCTGCCTCTAAGAAGAAACATTTTAAAGGTTAAAAAACAAACTGGGTGGAAAGAGGGTAATGGATAAACAGCTTCTTTGCTGAGCTCCTTGCCACAGCTGCCCAGCTTTTCCAGCTCTAACAGAGCTGACTGTGCCGTGGCAGACCACGACATCACTGATATTTATTAGTACAGAACAGAAGACATGACCTACTAAACCATCAGTCTCCTGGCTACTGCCTAAGTGGAGTCTCTGCCCATCGTGCTATAAAAAGACAAAGCCCTGAAGTTCAATGGGAAGTATAAAGTGCACCCTGCATCTCAGAAGTAATGCTAAATGGCTTAGACACACACGATCCTCTTTCCCTACCCATTATCAACTAAATTACCTCAGCTGAGAAGCCCGAGGCATGATCTCATTCCATAAAGCCCACTTAAACTCAGAAAATAATGAGATGATAGTGCATTCCTGCTGCAGGCCCTCCTCACAGGGTAAGTGACACCTAATGGAAAGCTGTTCTCAGCCTGCAGAGCTGCTGCTCAGAGCTGCCTCTGCTCATGTGGGGTCTCTGCCCGGGGACACGACGCTGCCTTCACTGCTCTGCCTGGTGGGGCTTCTCTTCTAGGGGAAGGGAGAGGTTTGGCAGAGGAAAAGCTCTGTTAATACATTAATGCAGGATTTTGTAGCAGGTGCTTAGGTGGATATGGATCAGAGCAGCTCGTGCCACGGTGAGATAGACAGAAGTTCCATTTCTGTGGAAGGTAAGCACTGGGAAAGCTTCTCCTGTGAGAATGCTTCTTTTCTGCATGAGGACACAGACCAAAAGGTGGAATTCTGCACAGAAACACCAGCATCACACTCTGATCTGGACATTGAGTTCCTCTGGACTGCTGGATCTTTGCCAGGCACTCCCCATGCACCACGACACGGTTCCTCTGCTCCTGTGATGTGGAAGGAGCCCAGCAAAGACCCCCCTCCCCTCTCCCACCTCCCCAAGCCAGGGAGGGAGCCTTGGCAGCAGAAGCCCTGAACTAAGAGGCAGGAGGTTTGAAGGCTGCAAACCCAACAGGCTATTAAAATCTCAGTAGCAAAACATAATATTAAACAGGACCTCAAAACTCTGCCCTCAGTGACTCTTGTACAATCCTAGATGACCCTGTATATAAAATTCAAAGCATTTAAGAATTAAAGTTCACCTTTAACATTCTTTCCAAATCCCATGGAGGCAGGCACTGTGCTGTCTGCTTGCATTTTGCTAATTGTTTTCTCTTTCATCACTTCGTCGTCACTTGAAGCATCATCAGAGTTCATCTTTTTCTTTTTCTTCTTTCTATGTCGCGGAGGGAGCTTTTTGGGGAAGGTGAACATGGGGAATATCACCAGGAGCATTGCAATGGCACAAAGGAGAAATCCACTCCACCTAATGCAGGGAGACAGGAACGGGAATGAAAACCAAAGCATTACATAAAATAAAACCCCAAAGTTGTTATTACAGGCTGGAACACTGGCACTGAGTGAAGGACTGGAGAGGGGCAGAGCCTTCCCCACACTGAAACCTGTGATTACAGGATGGTTCTGTGGGCTTGTCCACTGATAAAGGTGTTTAACCAGAACCCACCAAACATTATGATGTTACATCGCACTTTTAAGTGCAATTTGTATGCACATGTAATGGTTTGACTGGTGAAGGGCCACACAGACACCAAACCAACAGCCCCGAGTGGAACCAGCTTGGTCAGAAAGATGTAGGAAGCTTTTGCCAGGCAAATCTGAAGTTTTGACTAGTTCTGGTGTTATGTAAACGGAAAATCCTCCGTTCACTTTAGCTGATAACATACAGATTAAACCCCAGATTTTTAGGAGGATTAGTCAGCACTATCAGACAGGGAATAAATCAGGGCTGTATAAAAATGTAGTAACATCCCTCGTGGGATCTCTGAGGCAGCAGCTGATCAAAGCAGCCTCGTGTGGCAACAACCACCCACTCAGGGGGAGCCAGCGAAGGAGACCCCGGGGTGAGGCAGGGGGGAAATTCACACCCACGGGGAGGTGAGGGGCACTGGAGTATCTCAGCAGAGGCACTGGGGGCTGTTCTCTACTCAGCCTCCTGGAGAAATATCAAAGAACTGGAAAAAGGACAAAAGACGATGTCAGAAATAATAAGGACACCTACGATGGGAAATGAGAGGTCAGAAGCAGATCTGTATTAATTAAAAACCCCTTGATTTTCCATCTTCTAAAGTCAAAGCAAATGTGCACGAGAATACCTCCGAGGCATCTGCAGCAGCCCCAGGCCCTCAAATGAAAGCGATTAAAGCTAAGGAAGCAGCAGACAGTGCTGGAGGAATTCCTTTAAACTGCTTGTGTGGATTGCTGATGAAAGACTCCAGGGGAAGATCCAAGCGTTCAACAGATTCAGCACCAGGCAAACACTCAGGAAAGTGTCAGCGAAAGAAAAATGGATTCAAAGCACCTGAGAGACCGCCAAGGGCTACTCCAAAGAGTAATGAGATCCCTCTGTAGCACAGGAACAGCAGCATGATGGATGGTTTCTACCAGATGCCTCTCCAGTTACCACAGCCAAATAATTAAAAAACAAAAACCAAAAGAAAAAGCAGTTTGGGGTGTTTGGTGGCACAGACAGCAGGGCTGGGGCTTAGCCCCGAGCACCCACGGAGCACCCAGGTGTGCAAAACACAGGAGCACACACCCAAGCTCTAAGAAACTCGAGGAAGAATCAGAAACAACCCTGAGAAACAACCCAAACAAAACCATTTATTTTGTTTATCAGGTTTCACAAGAGACAAACCAAGTCACCCACCCCACATGTGTGACATGTATCTCTTAGAAAGGAACAGCTTCAGTCAAAAAAAACAAAAACAAAAAACAGGCTTTGCTGCAATTTTTGTGGCCATCCATCATAGCTGCTGTACTCACTATTTTGTCTGTAGTCATTATCTCCATTAATAATGGAATTTTTTTCACAGGGTCCCTGCAATAAATTAGAAACCTTCCAGCTGTAGTAAGGGGAAGATGGGAATCAAGGAAACCAAGTCACTTCAAAGGAGACAAGGCTGAGGAGTCTCCACCATGACTGCCCATTCACTTATCTCCACTGCTCTCTACTTCTAAAGAGCACATCAGCTCAAATAAGCACTGAACTGGTAGATCACATGCATAAAAATAAACTCTACTACGTGGCACTTCCCTGCAAGGGGAAAATGACACAGTCCCAGCAAGCAGATTTCATGGGCATGCAAGTCTCCAGGAGGTCCCTGCAGCCTGCGAGCAGCAAGGGACTAAGGAGCAGTCCTCACACTGCTTTAGCAGGCAGCTAAGGCTCCAGAGAGAGGACAGAGATGCTCTGAGCACCATGGTATCAACCACTCAGAGCTTTCAGTCACTCAGGTTTGCCTCACACAGCTTCCCACAGTCTTTCCCATAAAAACAGTGTCACACGTGGCTGTTGGTTTGGTGTTTGGAGGTGTCCAGCCTCAGATCACTGCTGTGGCTTCCCCTGAACCCTCTCCTTGTCTCTCCTGTCCTGCCATCCCTGTGCTGAGTGTCACAGACAGGCCAGGAGCAGCCAAGAGGAAGAGATTTTCCACCCAACGTGCCCATGTAGCCAATGTTTCCCAGTGCCAGAGGCCAGCTTGTAGCCACCTGCAGAAACCTCTCCCTTCCTTGCCTGGAAGCAGCCCAGGAGGGCCAGGCTTCCCCAGGCTGCCTCAGCCCCCCAGCAGCCCCCCAGCAGCCGTGGGCCGTGCTCCACGCTCACCAGTTCCCGATGAAGCGGGGGTCGCTCTGGTCGATGGACACCCTTGTCCTGGGATCGACGTAGAAACCAATCAGGAGCCCCCCCAGCAAGTACCCGGCTGCAGGGCCCAGGGCTCCCATCACGTACATCACGGCTGAGGAAACAGAAGGTCAGGGTCCCACGTCAATAAAGTGAATGCTTCATCAGTTGCCCACCTGTGAATTCCGACAGCGATGCTCCTTAAAGCAGGGAGCTTTGTACCCCAAAACCTCCACAGACCTCTTCTGCAGCCTCCAAGGGTGACAGCTTCTGCTGAATATGCTGAGGCAGAGGACAGTCAAAGTACTGCCGTGATATTTTCATCCTCTAATCACACCCAATGACAACTTCCACATGGGAACATACAACATATGTCCCTATGGCATCCTCAAGTGCCCAGTGTTAACCCTCCAACTTGTTCTAGTGATGCCAGTCCCAGAGTCACAGGCACACACCACCAGCAGGGCTACAGCAGTTTCTCTGCCTTCTGGGTTCTAAAAAAACACCCCACTTTGGTTGAAAAAGTGGCAGCAGCAGCGTGTTGCTCCATCCCTCCCACCCCCTGCGTGTCCTGCAAACCCCGCAGCGTGCACCCTGTGTATTCCACACGTGTTTATTCCTGACAGAAGAGCAGGCCCATTTCAGTAGATTTTGCAAGATACTTTTTAGTGACTTTTTAGATCTTTTTATATCTGTAGATTTCAAATTTTTACTCCAAAACTCCTCACTGCCATTAGCAGGAGGGTATGGATTGGTGAAGAGGGATGCAAAGGATAAAATGAACCCTCCACAGGCATGGAGTGGAAGTCCAGGAGTGTAATTTACTTCACAGCAATAACTCTGTGTCCTACCAGCTGAAAAACACACCCTGGAAGAGCAGCTCAAGGGAGAACAAAAGGAAGAATTTGCAAGAAAAGCCCCGTGTTTATAGGCTGCCCGTCTGCAACCTGCGGACTGAGCTCCCACAGCAACATCAAGATGAACTTTATATAATCCCAACTGTCTCCATGCATTGGTTAATTTGGGGGGCTAGAAAAAAAAAAGACAGCCCCGAGGTTGGCATTTGGGACTGTGCAAGCCAGGGAAGCACCCCCACATCCCCAGAGCACCCTCTCAGCTCCTGGCAGCACATCTCCTCTGGAGGCCAAGCTGTGGTGCCACTGCAGTGACCACGGGGCATTGCTCCGGGGTACCAACTGAGGTGGAATCTCCACACACCAGAGCTGACAGAGGTTCTGGTGGGGAACAGGGCTCAGCTCTTCACTATTCCTCTCACCCATCACTCCTGTTCACAGAGGTGAGTTTACCTCACCCTGGCTGGATTCACCCCCACAGAAGCCACCCAGAAAGCCCTGGCCACCCTCCTCATCCGCAGCCCAGGAGCTGTGAGCAGAAGCCAGGCTGGCCTCCCAGAAGCTTTTACATCAGGAACTCAATTAACTTCCTCCTTTCCCTCCTGAACACCCCACCAAGCCCCTCTATGCTCTATGCTTTAGGAGCTTTCCTTTCATGTGGTTATTTGCTCAGGAAAAAACAATGCTTTGAGCACTGCTGCCATTCAGATCACAATGCACAGATCAGATCTTTAAATCATTTCCTTTCACAATGTATTAGTGTTACCAGGACTTTGGAAGTCTCTCAGATGCAGAGCTCCAATCAAAACAATAAATAGAGCAACACAACTACTCCAGCAGCCTCCCTTGATCTTTTTATAGCAGATATCTGTCACTATTTTCACAGGCAGATTCTACAGATGTAGGCAGCAAATCTATAGAGAAGCACAACCACAGTATAATTTTACACACCCACCATGCAACTAAGGGAGTGGTCCAGCTTAGCACTCCACTAAAAATGCTGGAAGTTAAATTAAACACAGGTATGTCCAATGATCTGCCAATGCCAGATGAAGAGAACACTTTTAGTAATAAATCTGTTAGGGAAAAGATAAAGAAACTAAACCCTAAGCAAATACCACTCCAAATTATTTTAGAATCCTTTAACATGCCAACCCTGAGAATTAACTAGCTTGATCATTTAATTGTCCTACTCCCCACTGCTTCAGACACTGAAATCCAAATCCAGAGGAGCCAATTCACCCCTCCCAGTGCTCCCCCAGGCAGGCAGGACTTGGCACTTCTCCCCCACTGCTCAGTGATGCTCCTAAGGAGGGGACACTGGAGCTGCCTGGCTGCCTGGAGAGATGCTGGAGCAGCCTCTGGACTCCCAGACATTCTTTCCGTTTAGTCATGACAAATGGGAATATCTCATCACTGCCTCTTAATTGCTTGGCTGGGTTGTTTTTTATGGTTTGGCAGTTGAGGCTACACACACACACACACGTTTCATTTTAATTAGGAACTATCCCCAGGCACGTGCTTACGGACACTGTTGATCTAAACTTCTTTAGAAACTCATTTTCATTTCTTTAGCATTGCTTCTAACTAAGCTAGACTGAGGCTGGGTTGTTCTTTTGCCTCTCATCTCCTTTTCTCCAGGTTGGAACTGAAAAATACCAAGCTGGAATTTGGCCTGCAAGCAGAACTCCCCAGCTCCATCACAGGGAAGCAAACAGAAGGAAGATTTGGAGTGAGAAAGACTGTGGGAGCAGCAGGGGAGACCCTGGAGAGGTTTACCAGGCACAGGAGAAGAGGTTAGAGTGTGGACCATGGGCAGAACCAGGAGTAAGCACCAGCTCCTTGGCAGAACACTAATAATTATATAATAATAATAAAAA
>JANHGL010022053.1:13007-30899 GCA_024611195.1 Ceyx melanurus
GTGCTTATATATATTCATTGGGCGAAAAGAAAGCATTAGTCATATTCTTAACTTTGTATTTTTAAAGCAGACAAATAGAATTCACTCTAAAATTAATTTGCACTCTCTTGAAAAAGAATGGCCTGAAAGACTGCATTTATTTTCCAGTGATCATTATAAATTATTGGAGTGTATTTCCTGGCAGTATGCAGGACAGCAGCAAACAAGAAATTCTTAAGGATTTTGTCCTTTTCATGTTTTCACTGTTTTCATGTTTTCTGTGTCATAGACAATAAACTGCACTGTAATTAATACTTTTTTTTTTTTGAGTAGTACTTTGAAGAATATTCCTAACAAGTGTGACTCCCAATTGTATATGTATACATGTAACATTAAGTATTTGAGTATTTGTATACATTTAACATTAAGTAAGTATTTGTTTCATAGTCATAGTATTAACAACCTTTACAATTGGAATTAGGATGGCATTTTAAGACTCATCATTTAAAAAAAAAGGAGTTCTGGAAAAAGAGATTTTGAAAACAGCAGCAAATTACTACTCCAAGGATTTTGGAATACAAGACAAACATTTTAGAGAAGAAGCTATTCTTGTAAAACTCTAAAACAAAGATACTAACCTAAATTATTAAAATAAATTAAAAATATTCAGTTACTCATTTGTCCTCTGGGAAGCCTGTTTGATGACAAATTATTTTTTTTAGTATTTCAGGCTTTTCTGTGACCTAAGACAAAAGTCTTTAGAGTTAAATGGACATGTAAAGACTTTTCAGACAGCGAGAAACAGACAGATTCAAGAAAGTCCTGCATCATTTATAGAATTAATTTCAAACTATGAAGTTGCTGCTCCTCTGTGACACAACCAAGGTAACATTTACTGTACCAATAACTGCTCTGTTCAGCTATGTGTAAACAGTCATATGATGAAGACAAAAATTAAACAAAAATCCACATCCTCATTGACTTGTTCATGAGGCACACTGTTGGCAAAATTGTAGCCTTTTAAACAGAAATTGCACACAGACATAGAAACCAATGCTAGATGATGCAGCTTTCCTAATGAAACTCTATTTCTGAAAAAAACGTAACGAGGCTCCAAATTCTGCTGTTTCCATGGCAACAGGATTGGCCCTTTTGGTCTTCTTGAATTGCTGAATGATATGGAAAAATCATAAACCAAACAAAATTAACCCAAATTGCCTCTTGTACACTGTCGTCATGGGTGTCTGGGTGATGAAAATCCAAGTGGACACTTCTCTTCAAATACCAGTCAACGATGCTTTTTATTTCAAGGTCATGTCGATACTATATATTAAAGAAAAACATAAACAAAAACCAACCAAACAAAAACACACACACACAAAAAAAAGAATAAAAAATTAGTGCTTTAAAACATGTGGTTAGTCATTTCCCTAACCCTGAGCTCCTACAAGCTCTTGAGCTTCCTCATGTATTTACATACATTGGTGTCAAATAATGTACACACTACATATAGAAAATACATAGATCTTAATAAGATCTGTTACTGTTTTATTTAAATGAATAACTACATTCCTGGCAATTCCAAGCTGAAACAGACACCAGCTGTGGAAAGATCCACCAATGGAATGACAACACGTTGTGGCAAGGTATGGGTACCCCTAAAACTTATGTAAGATTATGGTTTTGTCATTTAGTGCAACACTTATATAATCAAATATTTTGGAAGCATTCTTTAGAACAGTAAGTTGTCATTGTAAACATTGCATCAAAATATAATTTCCTAACATAATACAGAACTATTTAAAGCATGCTCAGTATTTATGAACTCTTACAGAATACATGGGTTTTTTGACTGTGAAATATTTCATAATGTGTTGGTCTTTTTTTTGTTTTAAGTGATGAGTAAGTGCAAGAAGTTGAACAAACTAGATAATAAGAGAGCTTGGTAATAGACAGAAGTCTTTGGAACAGATAGGAAAAAGACAACAGAAGCAAACTAAGAGCTGAGAAGACTCCAGAGAGGTTTTTGCAGAAAGCATACAGAACAAAAGTCTGTGTAAGACTGCTGTTTTAATTGTGGATGCACTTATATGGGAAATCCTGTTTCCTGAAGAAATGACATCAGAAATGAGTGATATGATCACAGGAAAGTTACTGCCCCTTCTGAAGACAGATTCATATTTGCTACATGTACTTCTAATTATTTGCCTGCTTATTAATACTCATGTTATTGATGGAATCTTTTACTGAGGAGTCAGGTTTACTATATGCTATTTCCTGAATAATATTCCAGTGTGAGACACAGGAGTCCTGTCCAAGAATACACACATGCTGCAATTGCTTGATCTTCCTGACATACTATTCTAGCAAATAATTGTTACTGCTTCTGTAAGACACTACAGTTACAAATATCCTCATGGATGCACAGTAAAAGCAGTGCAGCATTTTCCATTCATATGCTTCATCTATGCTATCAGATGGAGGGGCAGCTTGCCAGAGGACTGACAAATTCCCGTTCCCAAGGGAACCAGTCCAGGTTTGAAAAGTAGCAACAGTACTGGAGATTTAACCAGGGATATAACTATGAAAGAAGCTGGGAAGAACAACAAACAAATAGAAGAAGACATCAAGAGCACAACCCAGAAATCAAACTAAAGTACAAGAGAATGGCAAGTTTACAACTTTACTTTCAGTTGAGCATAGTGCATGGGACTATCTTCAATCAGATCAAGTTGTATTTTTCTATCTGATTGTCACAAAGCTTGATCTAAAGACCCTCAGACTAAGAATTCTATCTCTCTCTGCTTAGAAATGGTCAAAGACACTTCAAACATATCTGCAATACAAATACAATAAATCTTAATTTCAGTGCTTTTACTGCTTGCATATGTTTAATCAACTTGAAAACAACTATAAATGCATTTAGGTCTCCAAAAAGCTTTATGGAGTCTACCCAGCCTCAGCTTCTAGCAGCATGGTTATAAAATAATGTTAAAATGTAATGACAGTATTAGGCATAAATTCTTACTCCTGCTCCACTGAAGTCATTTCTGGATCATTTGAGAGGCAGCTAGTTCTGGGTACAAGGAAAAAGATGTAGTAGTAAACATTTCTTCTGTATTTGTATTTTCCTCTTTTTAAATATAACATAAAATCTGTGGGATGCAATAACTAACTGTAGTGAGTATCTTTGATGGCACAAACACACAAATGATATTGACAGGAATGTAGTGATCTTAGTGCCTGCAGTATTGAGTATTACATTTTTAAACTATTTAAATCAGATAAGGGAAATGCACTACAGTGATTTCATACATCCAACAGTAACAATATACACTAATGCCTCATATGAATATTTAGTTCCCCCTTCACTTGCTATGCTGCAGCCTGTACTCTTTTAAAAGAAAGGAGTAACACGAAAGCAGCTTTTTTTTTTTTCACAGAGTTTTCATTGTCATGTGCTACAGTACATTTTAAAATGTTTGAATAGAAGGTATATGTGTTTAATTTCAAGGTTGGGTGGGCCTCTTTTGTTTAACAAAATACTCAGGTGGTATCAGATAACTACTTATGTGAATTTATTGCTTCTGAGGCAGTCACTACTAGAATAAAAAAAAACCAAAACAACAAACCACAACAGTGGGCCGTTCTTTGGTTATTTCTCTGTGACCCTTTTAAAAGCTAATGTCTGGAGAGTCAGAGGAAAACGTGTACTGCAAAAGAAGAACCTTTAGAAAAATTACAACAAAGGAGAAGTGTTAAGATGTAAAATATGAAGTGCACAAGCTAAAGAAAGGAGACTGAAAAGAAACTTCATAACCTCAAAATCTTTGATTACAAAAAAACACAGGGAAAAAGTAATACTCAAACCAACAGACATACCTCCCATCTCCAGAAACTTATGTACTATTCACATGTGAAGAAAGTGCAGTGGCTATTTCCTAAACTCTACTCGGTGAGTCAGATTGTGTACTTTACAACCTACTGCCTCAGTATGTTCATGCCAAAGCACAGAGTTATGAATTTAAAGTATCTGATAATCAGCTGAGATTGATTTATTAAGTCACTGTAGACAATACAATATTATACAGTAAGAATCTACTGAGCCATCCAATTAACACTGGAAATACAGGAAAAGTTACCTACCTGCCTTAACTAAGAATGAGGTACAATAGTTTAATAAATTAGTAAAAAATAATAAATTAGCAAATTGTATTTTTTTTTTTTTAAATACGACCTCCTAAAAACTGTATTAATAATCATCTGACATAATGGTTGAAGTGAAGAAAATGTTTAATAAACCATTATATGCAGTACAAATATTATTTCAGTTCTCCCTGTGACTGTAGAAACAATCACCAAAGAATAGCAAAAATGTTTATTATAGTGTAAGGGTATTGTTACTCCTTACTGAGACCCAAAAGTACTAAAGCAGGCTGCTTATAGTGAGAGGGGAAGTCCATTCACAAATGAGGCAATTTATACAGCAACTGAAAGTACAAGCTGATTGCTGTACCAAATACATAATGCATTCAATCTCTTCCTGTGAAACAAGTAAACATAATGCCAGCACCTAGCTGAAAGCTATCTTACTTATCTGTTTCTGAAGATTCCCTCAGCTCTTCATCCAGTCTGCATTAGTAAAAGTTATTGATATAAAGAAACAAAGAAGCAAGCAGAGCATAAGAGAAGCGAAGCAATAGCAGAGCAAAGAACAAATACACTACATGCTTCTAAAACAGACATCCAATATTATGCACTGATCCTAAGGCTCTTTGGTTCAATATGATACCATGTAACCACACCTTTTCTTTGTAACTCTTTATTTAGTATTTGGAAGCAGAAACATAAAAGCAGCAGGGATCTGAGGCATGCCCAGTGGAGAGCTCAAAGCATTCAGTTGCTCTATCAGATAGTATTAAATTAGCTGCAGCTTGGGCAAAGTCAAGGACGTTTACAGTTCAGTAAGTTTTATTTGCAAGGGAGGCTGATCTCAACAGCTTGAAGGAGAAAGTAAGATTCCACATCATTGCAAGTCCTCTCTCATTCTGCTGTTGAGGTCGCCTGCAGATGAAAGGCTGTCACACAGATTCACTCCATTATGAGCAGCAGCATGGTCTAGAAAGCAAGTTTTACCTCATTCTTCTTTTAATACACTTCTCTTCATCATACCTTACAAGAGTGGGTGAAGGAAGACAAAAGATGTACAGGTTCATATGACACAACAGGCACATTGTACCCCACTGCAGTAAAAACTACCGAAGAACCACAAATCCTGGCATAACCTTATGTATTTTCTAGCAGTGAGATTTCTCATGGTCATAGGTGGCATTTCTATTTTTTTGCCAGTGGAGCAATTATGAAGCTGAAAACTGAATTTTCTTTTGCTACTGGAATCTCTGTCAATTTGCAGCAGAAGAGAAGCTGTCAGCTGAACCCTGCTCTTCTCCCTCTGGCATTGGAATAACCACTCACAGTGCCTAGAATGCACACACCCACTAACTCCTCCTACCAAAACATCCTAAAAATGCTGGCCACCAATGGGCACAATTGCTGCCTTTTGATTTTTGTCTTCAGAAAAATAATCTCTCATTTGGCTTCTGCTGAAATGAAGGAGGCAGTTAATTAAAAATTTTTAAACTCTGTATTATACATTTTCTTTGGTACTGGTGCTGTGGTCATTTCACCTTTGGGCTGAGAGGTGAATGGACTTTCAAAACTGTTTTTGGTCTACAGGGAAGAAAAAGTGTATGTATCAGATGTGTGTACTGCTACAGACAGCATAAAACACAGCAAGGAAGCAGAGAGCTTCACACACTGGACCATCAGATTAAGGTCTATATCAAAGAAACTAAAATGTGTACAGGTATCAAAAGAAGAAGCAAGGGAAGGAGAAAGGGATAGCGGGAGGATTAAAACATTTTTAGCAATGTCAAAACATTCTGGACATCTCTTTATCAGGTGCTCTGCTTTCTTGGCATCACACCACCTCTGAAGAAGTTAGAGCAGCGAATCAATATGAATGAAAGTCCATACGGTGTCTGATTTCACAAACGTAATTTTCACAAGTGTCACTGCAAGAACTGGGCTTCCCACTTGCTCCCTGGAATTTCACTATAAATATCAGAGCAACCACCAACTCAACAAAGGAGATTATACTGCTTTCACAACTACAGCAGGTCTGAAAACTCATGCCTGGGTTGAAGAGACCTATGGCAGCTCCAAAAGAAGTTTTATTGACACCTAGTCACTGACAAACCATAAGGAAAAAACAATCATACCTGTGTATTTACTTATCAAAAAACTTTCCAAAACAAAATTTTCACCTGTTCAAAACCTAGGACATTGATAAAAAGAAAATAATCATTCTTGAAGAGTGTATCTTTTTAATAATGAACCATGATTGCTTTCCAAGGTTTTCAGTCTTTGTATGCCATTTCAGTTTTCTGTTTTCAGGTCTGAAAAAAAAGCCAGTTAAAGTGAGCAATTCAAATCAACTTCCCACCTTTTTTGGTTTTTTTTAGCATCTATCTTTCCTTTGTGACTACCTGCACATAAAAACATTTACACAAAAGCAACAAGAACTGAGACACTGTCTTTCTCTGGATTAATCCATGAAAATCAAGATATTGAATGTTGAACCTAAAGACTTTTCACTTTTTTTCCATAGGAAAAAAGCAAGTGCTTACTGTATATCACTTACTTGACAATACTGTCTGGTATCTGCACATATTCCATTGGAATAATCTCACGAAGCTCTGCCAATGTATTGACGTACTGTATCTTACTGCTGAACTTAGAGCTGAAACATAGAAACAACATGCTAATTGACTTTCTCCCAAAATCTGTTATGGCATATTAAAACAGAGAAGGCTTGTACTTCATTAATTAAATAATTAAGCATTTTGTTATTTATATTTCAGTTACAGAGGTCGGCTGATCATGAGCATATCCAAGTTTTAGTGAAGCTGAAATCAAGTCCAGACCTTTTGTTGTTCCTTGATTAGGCTAGATCACAATATTTAGCACAACATTATAAGTCGTAATGCCTACAATGTGATTACTTTTACATGGTGAAGGAGATTCTCCTGATTCTCCTGATTTCTGAGTAGCTGTTTCATATGGGAAGCAAGTATGGGCACCCCAAATACATGACTGAAATAAGAAGTCCTTATTACTTTGAGACTGTAGGGGAGGCATGCTGCAAATAGTGGTAAGCTTCCTATTATTAAAATATTTCCTTCAAATGCCAAATATCTTTCACATATTCTTGTTTTCTTAGAAATCTGTTTTATGTTTGTTTTGTTTTGTTTTGTTTTTTTACAAAACGCAGATAATATCTAGTGTGAATATCTAGCCCATAAACAGTATCTAGGATAGTTGGAACCACTATTTCTTTTATCCTGTGTATTCAGACAACTGTGCAGTGTTTGTTAGTTGAGTCTCAGACTCCACTGAATGACCTTGCCAGTTTTTGAGGTAGAACTGACCGTAGCACACCCTCAGTGACTTGACTGTCCCTTCCATTCTGCTGTCTTTCATTTTCTTGATCCCTACTGTTTTGTTCCACATCTCAGCTGAAAGAGAATTAAACTTATTTTGCTCATGTTTAGCTATCTCACTGAAATCTCTGCTTGCCTGGGGACCAATTAATTTCTTACTCTAGAATTCCCATTGTGCACATCAATGGTTTGGTGAACAGCTTAGGGTTGCTAAACTAAGCCATTGGCTTTCATGCTAGTCAAGTTTCTATTTTCCTACACTGCTTGTTGCTGAACTACACTCTTTCTTTTCATGACTCCTGTAGTTTTTTACTTAGGTTTGTTATACTGCTCTTCTGTCATCAGTGAGTGCTCAAATATGTCATCTTCTATAGAAGTCACACTGGCCATTTAGCAATGCAAAAACTCTAGTTGCTATTGCTCAATATAATCATTCTAAAGAAATTACTAATGAAATGAAGAAGACATAGTATATTTGATTTTTTAAAGTTTTACTGCCTACTTTTCCCCTGGGAGTAAATAGGATGCCGTGAGATACATCTAAACAACAAATGCAATTCAGTGAACTGTTCATTTCATGATTTCAGCTGCAGGGTCTGTACCATTTCTTTGTTTTTTTCACTAATCAAAGGATTCTTTTTGGTAGCATTAAATTTTTTTGGAACTGGAACTCCTATGCATTCAAACAGTTCAGGGTGCTGGCAGGCTTCTTGAATAAGCAACTGATTTCTTTTTTTTAGCCCAGAATTGTAGCTTTATCTTGTCCTGCAGCCAGGATTATATTTTATGAGGTGATTATCATCACATGTAGACTATTTTTCTACATGTCTTTTAACTGAGCTTGGAAGAAAGACTGAACTCTTAGTTCTGAGTACACGTGCAGGTTCATGATATCATGACTGTGATTTCTGCAACTAGATACTCATATAAATCATGAGAATTTTCTACTCACTTTGTGAAAGTAAGCTTCACCTGTCAAAATCCCAACATGAACTGTAAAACAAGTACTCTCCAGTGAAAGATTAAGAGCCATGCTTGATGATTTAGGGTGCTTCTGTATACTTGGGCACATAGAAAATCACAGGTATAGACATACCTTATAAAAGGTCGTGTCACAGCCAGAATTGTCCTGATAAACCATGATGGATGAACAATTATAAATGATTTCAAATTCTTCCGTAATCTAAAGAAAAAAAAAAATTCTTAACAAAACAAAAAAAAAAACCAACCCCACACCACAAAACATACAGAAAACATATAGTGAGCACTGTCACACATGGAAGTAACAGAAATGGCCAGTGTGGATCAGAAAGAAATTACTACTCACCGTCGATCAATCATTAGGTAACATTTTTTCATCCAACCCAGACCAGGCATCCTCCTTCTTGGTGTTGCACCATTCAAGTAGACAATCATATAGTCTTCAGCTACCATCAGCTCTAAGGTACTGATCACATAGCTGATAAAAGTACATAAGTTAGTAAGTATATATTTTACATATATTATCTACTTCAGCTCAAACAAAATTGGTCTACTAGGAATAAATCAAGGCAGACTAAACAACTTATGAAAAGACAGTCTTTTCTTTCCCTTTAAACCAAAGTAAACATTTAGCATTGGTCACCATGCCACATGTAGTTAGAAAAACAGAATCTTCCCTGCATCCTCAGAAATATGTGGTTACCTTACAAAGATACCATTTCATAGTGAGATTTAAAATCTTGCTTTTCTCAAAAGATCATTAAATAATGAGATTTTGCAAGGTAGAGCATAGTAGGATCATGTAAGTTCCAGGAACTTCTGAAATTAACTTTTGAGAAACATCACTATTATTTGTCCTGTTTGATCAATGCAAAAACAGTAAGGGTCAGGAGAAGAAGATACATGGCTATAATTCTTATGATCTTCACACTATTCCTATTAGGTCCTTAATTACCAACTGCAAATGTCCTTGAATCACAAGGCTAACAAAACCTGTCCAACCTGTCTTCTCATAGGACACAGCAATCAATGGCATCACACCCCAAACACTCACTAACATCCTCAGCTAAGTAATTATAATGGATTCAGAACAGTACAGTGTTCTTGGGGCCAAACTCACCCTACCCAGAAGAGCACAGTACTTGATCAAATGAAGGGGTAGCTTTAATTTCTTGTCTGGAACTACATATTAAGATGCTTCACTAAGTATTCCCTACGGCACTGGGGAATTGTTCATCACAGGCATGTTCACATTGTTTTCTCTACTATCAAGCCCCAAGGCACGATTATGTAGAAACTATAGTGAGAGTCACACCTTAAAAACCTGAATGCCTGAGTTAGCTCACTACAAAAGGCAGCTCTATCCCTAAGCATAAAGGCTGCTTTCACAGGTGTATGGGAATGACTCACAGTCCAATCTGACCATTACATTCCTTTAGATACAGTTTCTTAAGAAGAATAGTAAGAAATTTCATTCTTACCAAAGGGAGTGACATTTTACCTAGGCATAAACGAGTCAGCCATTAACAGTTCCCTGCATTTGTCAAATTCCATTTAATTCCCTACCGATTAATTGCTTTTTACTGCTCTCTTTCTCACTTTGCAGTAGTGTATTCCCTGCTTTTTTTGCCTGATTGTAAAGGCTCACGTTTAATAGTGAAATATCAAAATGAGGAATTGTATAGACATTTTGATAGAAAAAGCTTAATTTAACTGAATGTACTGACTATTTAACAGGTTACAAAATTAGCCCTTACTATATGGCACATCTAGTGCTTTAAAGGCATATAGACACTGAAATATACAGAAGAACAAGTATAAGTACTACTCAAAATACAACAGCCTTTCAGTTATAAAAACAGACATTTTTCAAGCTGTCTCTAGGTTTTCCTATGTACAAGGGGAATTGTGAGTATTATATAAAAAACAGTTATAAGAACATTAATTTATACTTATCAGGAGTAAGAGGAGTATTATGACAAAAAGGAATCTGCTAGTTTTTTAGTCAGATCTCACTTATAATATAATTTCACTCAACAGCTTTTATTAATAATTCTAATTCATTAATTTAGACCATTTTTACCATTTTAGGGGTGCTGAGGTCTCCTATAAACCTTAGGTAACTGGTAATTTCTTATTATTTTGAAATAATGGTAATTTATTTAATATTGGAAATGATAGATTTTTCTTCATTGGCTAGAATATTTTATTAAGTCTGAAAGCAAAAAGCGATGGTTTTTATTTTCAAAGTGTCATTTTTCAAGTTGTGATTCTTTTCAAAACACTTTAAATTTCTAGACTTTATTTCTAGACTTAGCCACAAATGAAACAGCAGCAATTTCTGTGTGGTTCTTCATAACCCAGATGTGCTGCAAAAGATGCCATCTCAAGTTTTATTTCAAACCCAAACTTCTAAGACAGCTTTATAGGGTCTTTGGAACAAGGTAATTGGAAACGTGAAGGGAATCCAGGAGGGACAGTAACTGCAAAACTCAGGAAAAGTTGAGGAGAGCTGTTAATCAGAAACTAAAGGTTGTTGCAAGCACACATCAACCAGAAACATGCTGTGTAACAAATGAGGAGAGATTTAGTGATCTGCATGTCCCTTCAGTTGCCTATATAATTAATTAGTAAATAATTCATAAATATTTAAATCTATTAGTTACTGGGTATGTTTTGAACTGCTGCACTCCCTTTATTTCAATGCAATTAATAGGCACAGAGTTGAAAGGAGTGATCTGCCTTTCCCTTTTCATATTTTCTTATAGAGAACCAACATATAAGCCTTAAAATAAGATGAAGGTTCTCAGCCAACCTGAACTTTTTCTTATACTGCTAACCCAGAAAAAGACAGTAAGTAATAAAATTGACTTTGGCAGTATCTTCAAGTGATGTGGAAAGTACTGCATTCCTTACAAATGTCAGGGAGGTACTACAGGCAGATTTGGTCCTGACAAATATGCTTTAATTTGGGAGGTTGAGTAGGTAAAGAACAACAAAATAATACTCCACTGAGCAGTCTATCTAAACCTGATATTTTCCTTGTCATTCAGATCACACTACTTCTAATAACCAAAATTACCTCTTTAATTAAGATGGGTTATCTCTCACTACATAATTATGAGTACTAACTCAAAAGACTGTCACATTGATCACATATCACTCACAGGAAAAGATTTTCCATGACATAGTTGTAATCCGTTCGACTGCTGTCTGGCAAGAAGCATGCCGCAAACACAATGATAGCATTCAGACTATCACCATAGTATCCTGTAGAAAAAACAAAAAGACTTTTTTTTCTTTGCCAATTAAGAGTATAAATTTAAAGAGAAAACTCAAAGTTTTGGAATAGAGCTACTATGTTTACTGCTGAAGGAGACTGAAAATGTATGAACTATCACCTTGTGATAAGGAAGCAGGATAGCTACACTGAAATAATGAAAAACACACTTAGCACAAGTATTATCAAAATTCTAATAGAGCCAAGCAAAAATCCTTGTAAGTCTTATCTGAACTCCTGGTTCATTGTATCTCTACAGCAAACATGGGCTGAATGCTCACCTTAGATTGAGGAGTAAGGGGCTAAAGAAAACATCCTACATTTGGTTGTTATCCTGCATCTTTTGAACAAAGTTTAACAAAGTCTCACAATCAAATCTCATTGCACTTGTATAACTCAAATGGCATCAGGATATTACAATTATGACTGCACTCTACTATGCCTTTAAATCTCCTGGGTATAATTTAAATACTTTGCTGCAAGTTTTTTATAGAATGCTTTTTTACCTTTGACAGCCTAGTTGTCCAGTACTAGTTCTCTGCTGTCTAACACCTGTAAATTGCAAAGCTGCAGCACTACCATTCTGGGGTCCATGAAAGTTGCTTGTAACCCCAAAATAATGTTATTTTTATTTAAAAAAAAATAAAAATCCAGAAAAGAATAATGCTGGTTAATCTTCACAATCCTTCGAAGCTGCTATGGATCTCTGTATTACTAGTAATAAATACAAAATACTCCTGCAGGAAGCAACTTACAAAGATGTTGTAGGAATGCTTGTAGGTAGTTAACACTAATGATGCATAGAAAGAGAAGTTGGATATGCTTAGCGAACTACTTGAAAGCCTTTCCAAACATGCTAGGGGAAACTAACCATAAGGGAGAGATGATAACATTTGTGAACGAGACTCTGAATCTTCCTTGGAAATAGGAACACATTCCTGACAGAGTGAAAGGATAATACCAGCACCTTTGCCATTATTTCATAAAGAGGTTTTAAGACTATCACAGTGTTTTTTGGATACTAGAGTTCAGCACCCAAACCTATGTCAAAATGCTTGTAGAACTTCTTGCTTTGTGGTCAGCTAAGCAAAGCAAAATTCTCTATGGAAACACAGACATAATACACAATCCATATGTACTAACCAGGGAAGAGAGATTAGTTTCTTTTTCTCCTTTCTTACTCAACACCTAAGATGAATATCAGGTAGCTGGAATAAGGAGATATTTATATAAAGGAAGTAATTTCTCACATGGTTTTGTAGAGATCTTCAAAGAATACAGAATCCCTGACAAAATGGGCACTAGGAAGCACTTTCCTCTGAAGTTTTCCATGCCAAGGAGAACCACAGGAGATTAATTTCAACAATATCCCAGTCGCAGGGACATGCACATAGACACTCTTTAGTGTTCTCAGATGTTCCTTAAAGGACATAAAACCACCACTACTTCCCCAGTTCCAAATATGAGCAAAAGAAGGGTAAGTATCTGAGAGAAAAATGTGTGTGTCAGGAGTAGTTCTTCTGCCTTAAGTCATATTTTTTCAAATCAAGGTTTGTCAAAGCAACCTGTGAAAGGATTACGTTGGACAGTTTTCTTTCTGAATTTGATTTTGTAGATCTGACTAAATAATCCATTGTGCCAACATAGGGTTGAGAATGCTAGACTAGACTTCATCCACTGAAGAATCATGTGGGCACTGCAGGAAGCTTGGACATAATTTCACCCTGCCATAATCTTGGCATCTCTTGCCTTCCCAGAACCATAAAGTAGCTTTTTTTCTAGCTCTCAGTTGCCAAAGGCCAGCTCATCTACAGAAGGGCTTCCAGAGCTAGAGAAGCCACTGTACAATGACAGCCCTGTGTATGTACTCTGTTTATCTCCAGACTCTCCACTACAGTACAGTGGATGCTCTCCATCCTGTTGCAGGATGGGGACTGGCAGAAGAGCTCAGGATTAGGGTTTGAATTCAAGCCCAAAGGCAATGTAGATAAAAACCACTTTAAACCATGTGACATGACACTCTGTGTCATAGCTCCAGCTCATGAAGAGCATATCTACAGATAAAGGTGATTGACTTTGTTGTCCCAGTGGGGACGTCAAGGCCAAATTCAAAAAGTAGCATTGCATTTTCTAGCAACAATATATACAGAGAGAGGGAAGAAACTCCAGTCCAGCACCCTTCCCTTTTAAGAGCTTTATATGAAGGTATATACCATTCTTCTCAAAAGAAACAAAGAGATTTCCACACTCCACCTCCCACACTCATCAGTTACTGCTCTCTGTTATGTTTCCATCTTCTCAACAGACACATATACTTACAAAGAAACAGGAGACCTTTCACATACCCTATCTATCCTACCTCATGCCTTGGCTGTATTTGTCCCCAGCTACCCTCCTCAGCTTTACAAACAGTGAGAAGACTTCCTTCCATAAATTAAAAAAACCCTAAAATACTGTCAGGGTAATTTATATCATGCCATAAAGCAGTCTGTCCAGATGGCTCAGGAGAGTTTGGCAGCGATAGAACATTGGGGCAGGTGTGTCCACTAAATTACACAGCACAGTTTACAGTTCAATAAAGCAAAATGATTATGTGCAGATGCCAGCTAACAACACACAGAAGAAAAACAAACAGGTAAATCTAAGACCCTTTTTCTTACACATGCTATTGATGAGTAATGTTCACCCAGGGGAGAAGTGCTTTTTAATTAATCACTAGAAGCAAGGAAAAGCCATTTGGCCCTCTTCTCAGTCAGCCTATGCAAAAAGACAGATCTCTAAGAAATGTCATGATCAACATATATTAAGTCTCACACCTAGCCTACAGTCTGCTCTCTTTTCCTGCTTTGAGGCTACCATCTAGATTCTGCATTTAGTGCCATCTGTCCTTTGGCAGGTGGGAATGTTCACTGAACGAGAGATGGTTCACCTGAATTCCAATTATGTAATTTTAGACAGAATCAATCTTGAGGTTAAAGATTCCTGGCCCTCTAAAATCACTCCAAACATGCTACAATATTGCCAAAGGGAACATGATAGAGAATAGGCTAGCTGTCATAATGCATAAATTGTTCAAGCTGTCCAAAGTTTTCCTACAATCCATATATCAAAATATGTATCTTCAGTCTGACACGTCACAAACACAGAATTTAATCCAGTACTTAAATCACTTCTATATTACTATATTTCAGGCAAAATCTCCAAATTTAGCCAATGGTGGGCTGAAACATCAATTCATCTCACACTGTTCTTTTACAATGGCTAAGCTGCTGACTAGCATCCATTCAAAAGTACAGGAAATTTAATGTCCTTTTCCTTAGACTCAAGGGATCTACCTAAACCAGATGTCATATATGTAAAATTTGATTATTTTGCAGGGACCTGAGCTGAATAACCAAGACCCACATAAATAACTGTGCATTATTATGTACTTCAGAGTTGTCATTGGAGATGTCTGCCACTGGAACTAGTCCTTGTTCAACAGTCAAGCATTGCTCAATTAACAGCTACTTCTCCACTCACTGAAACGAACTGGTATTTATTTTTCATAAAAGATAGTATAAATGCATACTCCAGCATCTAGCAGGAACTGTACATGATGGTTTTCACCAAAAATATACCTACACTAGTTTACAGCATACAAAAGCCATATAAACAAACACCATTAGCAAGGCCTCAAAATACTATGTTTGTTTCCTAAATTATGCCATCTGGGTCTGTTTGCTAAACTGTGTCTGAGGTGTCATCATATTCATAAATCTTTTATGGTATTGTTTTAGTGGGAAAATGCTTGGAGGTTTAAACGTCTTCATTAATTCCAGCTAAAAAAAACCAAAACAAAACTGCACACTGGACACTGTGAACACCTGCAGGCTTGTATTTAGCTGCTTTTATTATAAATGTACAGATTTGAGGACCACAACCTCAGGTAATATAATTATATATTATTTATGTCACTTCTACCAGATAGAAATTTGACACTGAAAATACACTTGAAACAATGTTTGCCTTTAAATGATGTTATACATCAGCAACACTGTGACAGAGGTGCCCTCATATGAACTCACAAATCTTACCTCTGAGATGGTAAATTACCTGTCTCAGTTTCTACAGGAATAGGACAACTCATCCTTAATTAATACTTTACTGAACACATAGCAAACTGTGTCTCTCAAATAAAGAATCCAAAGATAAACTGAACATGAGACACCAAAGAAAAGGCACCTAGAAAGCTCTGTTTAATTTTCTTCCTTCAATATTTGAATTTATACAGAAGTGTGCTAGTAACACCAGAATTACAAATTCTCTGAGGAGGTTAGTGAGCAGATGAGCAAAGGAGACAATATAGTAAGCACATAGGTAATTTTCTTAATTTAAATGTCCTCTTTGATATGCTATTTGACAATCATTAACAAACTATGTGAAAAAAAGAACCAACCCCAAACATAAAACAGTTACTGGTGAATTGCTATCTGCTGACAACTATAAATGGCAGAAAAAATAACATAAGGAGTTCAGCCAGATGAATGGAAGCCCCAGGGAAAACTGTCTGTTTTAAAAAAATTATTTCGCTAGTCTACTTGTTTAGATTTATACACCTGCATAAATAATTCAGCAAATCACAGAACTTTTACTATTCTTCCTTGTGCAAAAGCTTTTGCCAATCCACAGAATAAAGGTTTCCTTTTTTTTTTTTTCTTGTGGAATGAAAGGTTTTTTCCTTAACCTAAGACAGCTTTAACCTACAGTGATCAGATTGTTACTGACACATGTATGTCCATTTATTTGTTGCTTCTGAAATGGCTTTGTATTTAAAGTACTCACTAGTGTTTACCACACTGAATTGAAAGCCAGGTTGATTTCAGCCACGGCCAAAGAATAATCTCTCTCTTTTCTAGTATGATAAATGAACTAAAATAGAAATAAATCATGCTCAATTAAGTACTATTTTTTTATATTATTCTAAAAAGTAAAGTCAGGGTTTTCCTACCTCCATGTGAAATGACCTTTTTGTAAGGTTCAATGACTTTCATATCAATTCTTTGCTCTTGTTCTCCAATAACCACTGTTCTCCATAACCTGTTGTCCTCTCTTTCCTCTTCTGCAGTGTACTCTGGAATTGATTCAGACTCCTCCTGGGAAGCATCCTTGGTAGCAGTCTGCCTTTCTGAGAAATAAAATTTTATATATTACATCTTCCTGTAAAAGCTATAATTATTTTCTCTGTTACATACATTTCAAATGGATAACTGAAATCAATTGGATTTTTACAGCACTATTCTGGATCTGCACTGGTATAAATAAGAGCAGAATGTGATCATCTAACAATCAGTAAATGACTGTTTTCCATTTTTTAAACTTTTAATTGTTATGAACATAAAAAGAGCAGCAGCATTTATCACTATGCAGAATACCACCAAGGGACTTGAGCATTGTATTCAGTTAGTAAGATCAGCTGCTCACTTAGATGTACTGCACTGCAGGTCTTTAAAAATGATTGTGTTGCAGGTTGTTGAGAACAATGCTAAAAAGCAACATAGGGAGCTAAAAGTGAACAGACTTGTTTCCAGTGTTGAGAATTATCACAGACCTACAGCTTTTCATATTTTGCCCAGTTTGTTTCCAACCTCTTCACATCTGGCAACAGCAAAAAATTAAGAATACTCTCAGCTTCAGAAAAGCTGTTAAGTAATTAACAGAATCTACATTTCCATTGCACATTGACAAGATGGCTTTTAATATTAAATTTAACAGCATTCCAGTTTTTCAAACTAAATGGCTGCTTACAGAGAAAGTGACATGAAAAGTTATTCTGTCCATGGCTGGAATTATTTAATTTCCTTCTTTAGTTATTGTTAAAACATACTGGTTTTGACAGGTGAAAAGAACCCCACATCTTTTATACTATTATTCTTGCTGAAGCATCTTTGTCATGTGGCTGTGCGCATATTATTAATTTATCTTCATAGAAAAGTTTCTATAAATTTTTCACATTATATGCTTTAAGTAACAAAATTAACTGTTCTTTTTAAAGTATTATTCTGGCTCTGCAGTCATAAATTAGAGCAGAATTTTATCATGTAATCCAATAAGTAAGTTAATAGTAAATAAATATATAGCGAGATATAAAATGACATACATATGGTGACA
>JANHGL010022054.1:0-12251 GCA_024611195.1 Ceyx melanurus
AATGATAAATAAAAATAAAAGTATATAATTATTTATATGATATTAGAAGAAATTAAATCATAATAACAATTAATTAAATAAATGTAACAGGATATATTGAGATAGATATGATATTAGAATAAGTTCCACCAGGAAGTAGCTGTGTTTGTCCCAAATAAAAGTGCCATTTCATAACTCAGAAGAGCAGCTGGCCTGACATTTGCTGTGTCCCAGCAAACGGTGTCACTTTTAACTCAGGTTAAACTCTCTAGCAGAGTTTTTCCTGGCGTGATGAGTTTCTGCTGGCTGGGTAAGAAGGGGTTTGTTCCTGAACAGAGCATTTTAATCACTTCTGCTACTCGGCTTCTTTCAGATCCTATAAAAAAAAAAAAATAAAAGAAAAAGGAAAAATGCCCTGTTTAAAAATAATAGAGTGGGCTGGTGCGAGTATCATTGTTGTAGACCTCAAAGAAACACTGAAGTTGGCAACTCTTCCCCGAGCCCTTTGTTGTTCCGGAGTTTAGCAGTTAAGAACAACACAAATACATTTTGTTTGTGGTGGGTCAGAGGTTCAAAGAGACTTTGTGGGGATAATTGGGTTATCAGCTGCAGACTCCTCGGGGAATTGCTCCTTATCTCTCCGGTGTGGGGACTACTGGGTCACTTCCTTCACTCCCCAGCTCCATCCTGACAGAAGCCAGGTGACCGAAAGGGGATTTTTTTTTTTTCCTTTTCCCCGTTACCACCCCAAAGTTCTCCCTCCCTCCGTCCTTCAACAGGTTGATTTTATGAGCCGTGGCCGTGCTAAATAACCCCTCTCCTTGCTTCCTCCCCCATCGATTGGCCGGGCGGTAATTGCTTGGAACACAAGCCAGGTCCTTGGCATCAAGTGAGTCCTCCCCTCGCCTCCAACTGCTGTTCCTCATTTCTATTAGACAACATCTAACGAAGATATTGACTTGCACTTTGACACCGGCGCTGCTACTGTGGCTGATCGCCCTGTCAATCCAGAAACATCTCTCACTCCGCCAGTAAATCCTGCCACTGTGCAGCCTCCTCCTGCCTCTGCTTCACAGTCCCAAGGCTGGCTGTCCTCCTGCTGCTCCGATTCCCCCTTTGTGATGTTATCACTTTTTTTTTTGGGGTGTTTGAAGGATCACTATTACATTAGCCTGCAAATGTTCCTGGTCAACGCCAGCAGGATGAGGCTCTGAGCACCCTGCTCTAGCTGTAGATGTCCCTGCTCCCTGTGGGGGGTGGGGCTGGATATGCTCAGGAGCTTCATTCCCACCCAGATATTGCCAGGATTCTAAGTTGGACATGTTAAGATGGTCACTGTCTTTCTACTGTGTGGCTGCATGACTTGGATGAATCTCTGGATGTGTCCAAGGTCAGGTTGGATGGAGCTTTGAGCAACCTGCTCTAGTGGGAGGTGTCCCTGCCCATGGCAGGGGAGGTGGAACTAGATCATCTTGAAGGTCCCTTCCAAACCATTCTGTGGCTGATTCTGTGATTCTGTGTTTTGGGCTGTGAAGTGTGAGAGCATTCACAGTCGGTGTGTTTTGAAGGAAAGAACTCTAACATTATTAGCATTCCTATTATCTATTTAATTTATCTTTTGACGTGTAGATGTGGCACTTGGGGGCATGCTTTAGTGGCAGACTTGGCAGCGTTGGTTTAATAGGTGGGCTTGATCTTGAAGCTCTTCCAACCTAAATGATTCTCTGAACCTACATCATCAATACCTTACTTCTGTGGGCAGGTGTTGCTCCTGGAGCAGATCAAGAGCTGAGGGTCCCTGTGCACCTGCTAGAATTAATGTCCCCACTCCCACAAGCGTTGCCACTTTGCTGACATCATGAAAGCTGCAGGAAGGGGACCTCAGAGTTCTTGTTTCCATGGGTGAGCAGCCCATCTCCCACCAAGAGGAGCCTGATGAAGTTGTGCCAGCCCTAGTGTGGTGACCTGCACCAAGGGGTGACATTCCATGGCCAACATCTTGTTCTTTAGTCAACGCCGTTGAAGTTCGAGCTCAGAAACCACGGGATGAAAATGCACCAGTGCACTAAATTTATCCGTCCTCGACGTGCATTCCAAGTATGTGGAAATAGATATTCCAAGCAGAAGCTCAGAACTGAAAATAACATGTTTCAGTGCAGTGTTGCTTTTGAAAATGAAACCAGGGAAGTCCTGGTGTCCGAGTCTTTTTGCTCTTCCTCTGATGCAATACTTTGAAAACTTCCTTCATTTTGATGATTATTGGAGTTGTCTTTTAACCAGAGGAAAACAGCACTTCAAATCAATTAATCTGAAGTATTCCAGCTTAATGCTGAGAATTTATTGTCATCTACTTCCTCTCCACGGCGAATGTTTAATGCAAGCTTGCTTGCTTGTGCCTACTCTGTAAATTAGCATTATCCACCCTATATCTGCTTGTTTCTGAAGAATTATTATACAAAGCCTCATTTTAAGGAGGTCAGACCCCTGCATGATGATTTGTTGTTCATGAATCTACTTTGTGCCAATTTGTGTGTGCATGTGCAATCAGAAGTGACTTGGAGTGAGTGAGATAATAATCATCTGCTGCTGATATGAAGACTTCCTCTATTCGACTACCATGAATCAGGCTGATTCCAAGTGAATGAGATTTTAATCACCTGTCACTGCCGCCAGCACTTTCTCTATATTTATGATAATTTTTTTTGTCTTTTTATTGAAATCAGTGTTGACTGAATCAAGTAATCCTGATTAGCAATCTCACTGTATCCAGTCAAGAGTGAAATGCATCAGAGCATTATTGGTACACCGAACAGACTGAAATTGAAAAAAAAGGGGGAAAAAAGAAAGAAAGAAAAAAAAAAAAGACTGGACTAAATGCCTTGGGGTGTTGCCTTGGCTGTAGGTGAGGGCTGGAATCTTTCCTTTTAATTGCTCCCCAAAGTTGCCAGGCTGTTCGTGGTGCGTGGAGCGGTGCCTGGTTTCTGGCTTTGTAAGTTATACTGGGGGCTCAGTTCTGCTTTTAGTTACACCTATTGAATCTCCACTGCAGGGAGGGAGTGAAGTCATCGGGGTGGCATGCATGGAAATCAGGGCAATGTGGGGCAGCCTTCTGAGAAAGAGGGATTTTCTTTATCTCAGTTGTGTAAAAAAAAAACTAAAAAAAAAACAAACTAAAAAAAAACTAAAAAAAAATATATATTTAATCAGGGGAGCAATATACCACTATATCCTGTCATTTGGACCACTTCTGTGGCACAATTACTTATTTTTACATGAGCTACTCTCTTATTTACAGTGATTTTCTTAGCACGTGCTGTGGGAAACTTCAGAGCTTTCATGCTGTGGAGGTAAACCCCAAACGTGACCAGGAGGTGCCTCGAAAGGCCTTTTGAGTTTTAAAAAGCATTAGAACAGCCAACAGTCAGACCCATACAATAATTTCAGTGGTGCTGGAGGGGAATAAAAGGGATCTTACTGAGATTCCTACCCAGGTCTGGTGCTCTTAGTCCTTTCCATGGTGCTGGAGCCGAGGGTCACCTCTGTTTATTTATTCCTTACATTTGTTTTCCTGTGCTTCTTAGTCCGTTTACACGTTCAACTGTAGTCCCTCTTTTCTCTTCTTTTCTTCCCCTCCTGTCTTAACAATGTTAATGCACTTTATTAAAGCTCTTCTAAAGAGCCTGCCAGCTCCAGGAGCCTCTGCTCCACCTATGGACCTGACTGACCTTCTCTTCACCCACATCCCCTCATTCTCCATTTCCACTTCTGCACATGCACCTCTGCTTCATTATTTTGCTGTCTGTTCTCCTCCTTCACTCTTGGCTTTGTTATTTTTGCTTCACTCTTGTTTTAACAGTCTTTCGACTTCCTACCACCATGGTCATCCTACTGCTTTGCAGTTCTCTCTGGGTCAGTCAAAGGTTTCTTTCCATGATCTTTTCCTTCCATAGTCTTTGGCATTAAGCTGGAAAAGGGGAGATTTAGGTTAGATATTAGCAAAAAGTTCTTTAATCTGAGGCTGACAGATCCCTGGAACGGGCTGCCCAGAGAGGTGGTGGAAGCCCCATCCCTGGAGACATTCAGACCAGGCTTGAGGAGGCTCTGAGCAGCCTGACCTAGTTAGATGTCCCTGATTATTGCAGGGGGTTGGACTAGATGAGCTTTGGAGACCCTTCCAACACAATCCATTCTATGATTCTATGATTTCTGTGCTGTGCTGACTCTTCTCCTTTGTCTTCCTCCTTCTTTGTAAAGCTTCATTTGGTTTTGGTCCTGTTTTCTCCTTTCTGCACATGGTCTCCTTCACCCAAAGAGCTGCAGCTATCAGCTTGTGAAGGGGTTCACAGGTCTGTCACTCCTCTCCTGCCTTGCTTTCCTCTGCATACCTGTACCTCAGTCTCTCTTTGGAGTATCTCTTTCAGGTTTGCACTAAACTTGAACTAAAGGTGAGCAAAAGCCACCAACAGCTTCAGAAGTTTCGGGTGATGTCGCTGATGCCACAATTGGTCTCTGTCACTCGTGTCACAGTGGCAGAGCTGTCTTTGAATACATCACTTTCAAGCCACAGGCAAATTCTTTCCCATAATACTTCTTTTTTTTTTTTTTTTCTTTCTTTCATGAAAAGGAATTCTCATCCTGGAACTCAGGCTTTCAGCAATCTCCTGTCTTTATCCTCCTCACCATTTTCCTCCTGTACCTCAGGAGGCAGCGGGGAACCTTCGCTCCCCACTTGTTCTCACCACAGGACCCGTCACAGGCTCTGCCTCAGCCCCCGTGTTAAATACAAATGGTGTGTCTTGCATCCACGACCTTTGCAATTTGCTTGTCATATTTACTCTTGCAAAGTGCTTGCCTTCCCTTTCTCCTTCGCCACAGCAGCCCCGCCAGCAACCGGCGTTGACTTTGCGGGTGGGCTCCTGCATTCTTCCCCGTGCAGCAGGCAGGAAAATCCCTGTTCCTGGATGTGAACTCTAAAGAGATTAATTTGCTCTTTTTTTTTTCAGTTGTCTCGTGGTATTTATATCACTGTATTCATGGCAAGATGCAGATCGGTGCCAGGAGAATAAGCCAAGAAAATGCAACTGGCTTCCTCGTTATGGTGTGCAGGGGAATGATTGGATCTGGAAGCAGTGGCTGGGGATACCTGCTCCAGGGCACCCAGGAAAATAGAAAGGGGGACTGTTGCTCCATGGGCACAGAGGAAAGGGAGGTCTTGCAGAGCTTCTTCCCAGTGGGAGGGGAAGAGCTGGGGCTCTGCTGTGCCCTTTGCTTGCTCTCTCCCACCTGTCCTGCTCCTTCTCCTCTTCCAGCTTTGTGAGCTGTTTGTGCTGCTCAATGACTCTCCACCTCAGTTATGTTGTTGGATGTTTGATGGCGAGGTTGGCTTCACTGGGAGGATTTTCCAGAGCTCAGGCTGGGAAACCCTTATCTTTAAGTGAGACTTCTGGTTCTACCAGAAACACATTCCTATTGGTGACCAAAGGTGTTCACCTGTAGTCCTGCAGATGGATCCCAGCCTCTGGATCGAGCTCAACACTTTTCTGTCTGCCTTTGTCACCCCTCTTTGGCAGCAGCCCCGTGCCCTGGTGGCTGGAAGAAGCAGGGAAATGTGGTCTCAGGTGGAAGAGGGAGATGGAAGAGCTGGTGGTGGCTCTGGTGAGAGCAGACAGGTGTTGGCACCCAGTGGCCTCACCTCAGGGTCCCTTCCGAGCAGCTCCTGACTGCAGCTTTCTCTGGGTTTTTCTGCAGCAAGCAGCACATCTCCCTTCTGCTGCTGCTGCTGCTTCACAGCCCGGACAGCTCACGGTCAAAGTATTTTCTGGCATCTTTTTTTTCTTTCTCCTTTCTTCTTTTCTCCTTTCATCCTTCTGGTGTAACACCTACTCACCTCCCCGTGTAGCCACCGCTTCTGTATTTCCTGGGGGATAATTATTACAGACACCTCCTCGTCTGTCACCGAGCCAAGTAAAACCCGTTAAGCTGTTTGAACCCTTCCTAGAGAATCACCTCCTTCACCTTGTGCTAATTTTCCTACCACCATCACACTTCATCATTACTTCCAGAACAGCTATTGGCTGCACGTTCGGTTTGCACGTGGCCCGTGTGGCCACTCCATACGTGCCCTTCTAACAGCTGCTTCTACATACCTTTTATTATTTATTTTTTTTTTACTACCTGTACATTTATTTATTTTTTTCTCCGGCAGAAAGCAGAATTTTCTCATTTTTACGGGTGTGTTTGACCTTCTCTGTGAGAATTTCAGGCATTACTGAGCACCGACACTCGACCTCCCGCCCGGAATGGGAGTTTTGGCAGACAAAACATAAAGAGAAATTAAAACAGAAATCTCAGACTACAGTTGCAGTGCAGGTTCTTATTTGCTTTATGGGTTTGTACTGCTGGTGGTAGTGGTGTGCTTGTGACTGGCCACTGAAGGCTGTAACTGGGGCAGATCCCCAGTGTAGAATCAGTTCTAGTTATTTCTGAATTGTCATTAATCTTTTTTTCTCTTCCTCATTTACTAATGGGCCTAGTTTCTCTCTTGTCTTTTCAGCATATAAACAATTACATTAGAGAACATTCTTAAGGCTGCAAAGGCAAGTGTTCAAAAGTAAAGTGAGCAAACAAAAGTGCTCTAGAGGTAACCCCTGCAAGCATTGGTTGGACTCCCTGCATTAGGCCAGTGGGTTTAGCTCCATAACCAGAAACAGGATTTCCCTTCTCCCCCCTGGCCACGATCCCTACATCATTCTGCACTATTCAGTAATTTGTTTTTCCACCATTGTTCACTGTGTGGTCCTCTTATGCCGTGGTTACTGAATGCTGCTCAAGTTCTGCCTCCAAAAACCCCACCAGAGATCCTCCCTGAGCCATCTGACAGAGCTCCTCGCTGGTGGGAAGGTCTCCACAGAAAATGACTCCTAGGATGACCCTGGCACTTGAAGTCTCCCTGCTTTTGAAACCCAGAGAAACCTAGAATGAAGTAGCTAAGTGCTGCACAGGAGAAGCCCAGGGTCTGATTTTTCACATCTGCAGCTGACAGGCGTGGTGTGTGTGTGCAGAAACGTGCATTTGCTGTGTCCAAAACACCTCTGTCATTGGCTTCAGCTGGTCAAGATGCACGAGGCCTCGTCTGGGGCTGCAGGCAGCTCTGAACAAGGAGTCATGCAGAATTAATCATCACCCAGCAAGGTCTTGGTGTAAGTTGCCCTGGCCAGAACTACCAGCTGAGGGAAGGTTAAGCTGACATACAGAAGGTAGCTCATCACCCCAGCCACCTTTCTTTTCAAGCTCCTGACTTATCCTCTTCCCAATTTTTAATGTTATCAACAAGGTTTGCAAGGGGAGATTAAAGTAAGTCTTTAATAATTAATTCCTTCCAATTATATGAGGAATGGTCTTGTAAAGAGAGTCATTTTAGCTACATCATCACAAAATACCTAACGGGGGTGGTGTTTAGTGTTCCTTCATCCAACTTCTACATTCTTAAGGTAAACCTAGGGATGATTTCCTGTGCTCGTGGGACAGCCACAGCTTTGAAACATCCAACCTCAACAAGATTAGATCTGGATTGCTACTAAAGAAGAGGATCCCTCAGATGTACAGGGTGTTCTATTTGGTCACAGCAGGGATGTGGCCAGGTGGGAGAACCTCACACCCTGGCTAAAACGTGGAGTGGGAGAGCCTGGGAGGGACACTTTCCTCTGCCCTCACTCCCAGAGAAACTCTCTCAGCTAATTAAGGAGTTCTTCCCAAGCTGAGGGACTGTGGAAGACAAACTGCTCTGACACCTTGTTTGGTTTGAGTGTTTGGGTAGGGAAGGACTAAACAACAGGACTAATCAACCCTTTGAGGGAGGAGCAGCATTGGAAAAGAAGTGTTTTCACAAAGTTGGAAAAGAAGATGGAGAAAAATTGAGTCTGGGCTTGGGATAAAGGATGCAAAGTAGCAGAAGGAATAGGATGATGAACAGGAACAGTTCCCATCAGGAAGATCCTGGGCTGTCTGCTCTCCTGTTCTACTGAGTACCCTCTTCCAAACACAAGGTGACACCAAGGCCAAAAATTTCCAGCAGACAGATAGGAAAAGTGAAAAAAAAAGAGCTCCAGAGGGTCTCCAGTATGGGAGCTATCCATGAATTCTAAAAAGACTGAGGAAAAAAAGAAAATAAATGCAAGGAAGTTGCTGAAGTTATTAAAAGATAAGATTTACAGGCAAGTTCATTTCAGTCGGTTGGCTATCCAATCAACTCCTGTTGCTAATTGGATTAGTAGCCAAAAGAAGCTAGGAATAGAACCTTCTCCTTTCTTATTGTTAATGCTTTCCAGGGAGAAAGTCCTCGTGGACAAAAATTGAATCTTTATTTCTAGCAGGATGAAATCCCCCTCTAGAAAAAGGAAGAGCCACAGCACTTTGTTGTCCCTCTTCTCCTGAGCATCCTACAGTGGTTGGAAGCCTTCTGCAGTCAGTGTGCTGTGAGGCAGAACACTCTCTGTTCTTCTCCAAGCCAGGCTGTTTGTGGCAGAGACTTCCCATTGCTCCTCTCTCTGTTCTCATTTTTCCTTGTCCTTCCTCAGATAACTTCACTGCTGTGTTTTCCACTCCAGAACCTCATGGAACAACCCTAGAGAGAGCCTTGGGTAGCTTCAGAGTGCTCCTTAGCATGGAAAACCCTGAGCATCCCCTAAATCGAGTTGTATGGGTTGGTTTTTTTTTCCCCCCAAAGCCAGCACAACAGTTTCCAAGCAGCTCTCAGGGAAGGGAATCAGATCCTCTTTCCTTGCTGGGGAAAAATGCATCTAAATCATAACCTGCCAACAAGCCACGTGAATGGATCAGGCTCTGTGTCGTGTTCTTCTGCCCTGTAAAATCAACAGATCCACTCAAACCATCAGCATCTTGATTTCTGTCGTTCATTTAATGGCATTATTTTGTTATTTGCATTAATACCTCCTCTCAGACTGCAGTAAATGTGTGGCCTGCTCTTTGTGGTGTGGAGTTCGTAGCAGACACCCAGTGCAGGAGTGAGCAGGTTGTTTCCTGGGAAGATCTGTTCTTCATCTATTATTAACCCACAAGTCTAAAGTCACCATTAATTAATCCAGGCTCTATCGTTAGGTTTCAGCTTTAGATTTTTATTTCGACAAAGAAAAAAAAAAACCAAACAACCCAAACTTAGAAGTGGAGATGTTGTGAAGCCCTTTATGAAACTTCATCACGGGGCAAGGACAGTGGGTGGGAGTGAAGCAGCTGGAGAAGTTGTCTGTGGTTCTCCCCAGAGGACAGCAGAGGTTGTCTGGCTAACGTGGCTGTTGAGAAGGAGCAGAGTTTCCTCTTCTCCCAAGAGTTTCATCCTCTCCCACGTAACCAGCACCAGGACAAGAGGAACCAGCCTCAAGTTGTGCCAGGGGAGATGTAGGTTGGACATCAGGAAAAACTTCTTCACTTTTTACTCATTTATTGAACTTGCTCGTCTGTTCATTTGGGTCTTCTGGATAGGTTTGAGTATTTTTAATTAGAAAGTCTCATCACTGCAGAACAGGAAGATTTATAGATGATGTTAAATTTCATATCATACTAATCAAGAGGGAAAAAAACCCCATAAAGATAATATATTTCTTTTTAGTGATTGGAATAAAAGTGTTGGCATTCATTTAATGAAGTTAAACTTCACAGGGGTGGGGTCCCCGTGACCCCTGGAGGGGTTTCCAAGCCCCCCCTGGAGCTGTGGTGCTGAGGGCCATGGGGCAGTGGTGCTGGTTGGCCTGGATGATCTGTAAGGTTTCTTCCAATCAAAACAATTCTGTGATCCCTGCTCTGTGCATTGGTTGGTGTCTTGACCAGAGAAGCTAAATTTGCTGCAGGTTGAATTAGAAAAAAATAATTTGGCAAATTCTACCAAATGAGCTGAAGTTGATTCTGTTTTTTTACCTCCCCAGACTTGAATCAAACTCCCCGGGTAGGTTCTTGCTCATGACATGAGACACATACTGAAGTGTCTCACAGTTGCTTTCTGTGGAGACAGTGGCTTGAAAATGGATAGTTGGTAGTAATGTGAATTTTTTAAATTTTAAATGTGAAATAATTTCTCAGTCGTGCTTGAAGGGTGCAAATAACCTACTAGCTGGTGGTGTAAAACCCACCGTGGTGTAAAACCCTCTTCCATTAACAAGGATTTCTGCTTTTGTTAGTGATTGGTGCTGTGCAGAGCTCAGCTGATACATCAGTTTCACTCATTTTCCATCAGTTATAGTCAGGAAAACATGTTTTTCTAGGCACAGAGTGAGGATTTTACCTCAAAGGGTAACCAAGTTAGAACAAAGCACCTCCTAAAAAAGCCTCCTTTCCAATTTGCTGAAGACTTGATAAAAAAAAATTAAAAATTATATTTTAATGATTAGTTTGGACCTTCTGAAACTGTAGTGTGGGAAAAAAAGAGGAAAAAAGAGGAAAAAAAAAGGAAAAAAGAGGGAAAAAAAAGGAAAAAAGAACAACCCAATCCCCATTACCATGTCCTGGGTGCAGTTTGGAGCCTGGCAACCCCTGCTCGAGCAGCAGCTTGGTCTCCTCCTGCCCCGTGGAGAGGGAGCTGGGGACAGCTAAAGTTGCAGATTACATCTCACTCCTGTCATCAAACCATTATCAGCTCCTTCCCACTGCGGGGTGGAGAGCCAGAGACACTGATCTGTCCCAGCAATCCTGCCTCCCAGGAGGTGCCAACATTTCCACCTGTTGCTTGCTCGTCTGCTGGGGCTGCTCCTCTGTTCCCCTTTGGCTGAGTCTTCCACAGACATTTCAGTCTTTGGGGTTTTTTTTTTTTAGCTGGAAATATACATCCTGGCAGAACAGGAATGTTTATAGACAATGCTAAATTTCATATCAAGCCAATCCAGAGGGAAAAAAATACTGTAATGATCATTTACTGCTTTTTTAGTGCTTTGGCTAAAAGTCGTTGCATTTGTTGGACATACTTGAAGTTCTCAGGGAGTGTCAGAGGCACCAGAGTTCCCCTGGAGAGAGCAGGGAGCTTAGTGTAAAATACTGAGTCTGGGCTCTGCTCCTGAGGAATGAGCAATGGGATAAGAGGAACAGCCTCAGGTTGCCCCAGGGGAGGTTGAGGTTGGAGCTGAGGAACAATTTCTTCCCCTCCAGGGCTGTCCCAGGGCAGGGCTGGAGTCCCCGTGACCCCTGGAGGGGTTTCCAAGCCCCCCCTGGAGCTGTGGTGCTGAGGCCATGGGGCAGTGGTGCCCTGGCAGGGCTGGGGGATGATCTGAAAGGTCTCATCCAGCCAAAACAATTCTGGGATTCTCTGACTGTACCCAACAGCCAACAATTGCTCTTCAAGCCCATGCAAAACTCCCAGAGAGGAATTGATTGTTGGCAAATCCAGACAGAATCCAGCCTGAATTTGTTGTCCAACAAGGATCTCATCAGATCAAATCCCCAGTTAGATACAGGCTAACACTGTCTATTTAAGTTTCCTAACGTGGGAAGCAACCCTCAGCTATTTGTCCAGTTGCATCTACAGTTGGGCTGGGACGTGGGGGTGCTTTTCCAGAAGGGAGACCACTCTGCAGCTGCTCCTGGATGACCCAAAAGGCTCCCCAAGCTCTGATCCAGCTGCGTGGAACGGGGCCGATTACCAGGAAAGTTTGGGGAGATCCCCAGAATGTCATGCAGCTCCACTAATATTAGCTTTAGCAACTCACAATTATAATGACTAATTGGAGCCATCACTCATTGCTATGGAGTTCCCAGGTGAAAACTATGGACCAGAACCTCCATTAGCATAAATTAGCATTGGAAAGTCAATTAAGTTACACTGGTTTTACACTAGTTTTACAGTCTTTCATAAGGCTGTGAGCAAAAAAATAATAAAATAAAATAAGAAACCCATTTCTTACTGCAATTATCCCCTCCAAAGCCAACTTGTGTGGCATTTCTTAACAGGTCTCCAGCAACACCCACATCTGCTGCTGGAACACAGCACTGGCATCTTCCTGGGCAGGTTTGACCCCAGAGCTCCACCACAGCCTGTGCCTTCCAAGGTGATCCCAGGGAGCTGGATTGTTGCTCCTTAGTGCAGGATTCAGAGTGGATGAAAGAGTGTTTTCTTTGCAACAGCCTTTGCAGGGAACGTGGAGCCAATCCCATCACAAGTGGAGAAGCTTTTTTTTTCTCCTGGGTGTATGTGATGGGTAAAAAAGGGGGGATATGAAAGAAAAAAAATGAGGCAAAAATAGGCAATGTGAACCTTTGCACTGAGTTAAGGA
>JANHGL010022056.1:0-40700 GCA_024611195.1 Ceyx melanurus
CAATTCCACAAGCAACACACACACATAAAAAAAAAAAAAAAAAAAAAAAAAAAAAAAAAAAAAAAAAAAAAAAAAAGAAAAAAAGCCAACCAAACAGCTTCATTATTCCATTATTCCTATATTGCCAAAATATAGAGGCGATCTTCTTTCCTGCCTAACCTAAGCTAGGCAGATGGAAATGCTTTAAGTAGCACTGCCATCACTGTGTGTGTGTCCCCTCTCAAGTCACCATCCAGCTATATTCCAGTTAATAGTCAAACATGCTATACCCAATATTGTATAAACAACATGTTTCAATGCCATTAATATGCAGAAGAAAGCAAATTTAAGCAAGAGTTAAAGTTCTTTGGTAGGAGTATGTTTCTGATATTCATGAAAACAAGTGGGAAAGTGTAGAAGGCAATAGAAGGATTAAGAAAAGCTTGAGGAAGACTTCAAAATCCCTCCCTTTAAGTAAATCAAGAGCCCCACAAATCTTTAGGATAACTCACAAACCTTCGTAAACTTTGGGGCACTATTTTTCACTTCATGATTGCTTTTTTCATTTGTTTTCACTGCAGACCTAAACCAATGATGTCAAGTTTGAAATGTGGCATAAATTTCATTTCATCACACTGATTTCTCATTTACTTGGCTCTTCCCACTCTACATCTGCTGAAGTCGAAGAAAGAGTTGGGTTTTTGAAGCAACATTTTCTGCACTTCATTTTTGCACCTGCTGAAAACTTTGACAACAGAAAGCTATGTGTTTGAAATAAACATCTCACTAGCTAAATCTGGGGAGGGAAAAAAAGAATGCTTATGTTTATTTAGATAATTAAGGGTTAGCTAACACTTTGATTTCATTTGGATACTTAATATTATGTTAAAGATGCAGACATTGTTTTAAAGCAACACAGGTAAACATTTAATAACAGTTTTGAATGTTAAGAAAGACTGAGGACTGCCCAACCAATTTTAGACTTTAGAACAGAAATCAAGTGAAAGTTGAAGCCCTATCATGAAGTACAGTGACTTCAGGAAGACAATTTCAAGAGATAATAGCTTTTAGTTCATGTTGCTTGGTAAGAAATCTTGCTCTTTGGTTGTAATACTACTTATGGTTTGACAGCATCTTACACAGGAGATGGGCAGAAGGAGATGGGAGATGAAGTGCTGTTGGCACTGAAATTCTTTCAGTACTTCAACTTGGAGTGCTGAGACTCAATACAGCCAGTGTGCAAGGCAACAAAATGCACTCAAGTTACACTTCTCCCGTTTTTCTCCATGATGTATTGAAGGAATTCTTCTGTCCTATATACTTAACATGGTGAAAAATGTTTAGATGACATGGTAAAGGCTCATCTTCACCTGCAAAGAAAGGCACACAGAGGACCAGAAGTGTGTGGGAGAACCCAAATACTGGTCTCCCAGGAGAGCCATCAGTCTCATGGTCAGTGAGGCCCACCACAGTGAGTAAATGGAAATTTTCTGCAGTGTAGACTGAGGGCTGTTAATGCACATGAGGCTTAAATATCTATTATATGGTGCAAGGTAGAGCAACTTGGGATAGTAAGAGTTACTATGGAATTTGTAGGGAAGGGGAAAGGGAGAAAGCAGTGTGATTTAGGAAGGACAAATGTGGGAAAATAGAGAGATAAGGAAATAAAAAGTGTTGAGTCCTTTACAAACCAGTACAAACCCTGTGGCCAGTCACCACCATCTGCTTTTAAACTCCCATTTCTAAATATTTTGCTGGGTGAGATGCTCTCTGTTTTGCATGCATAGAGGTCTGAGTACCAGCATCAGCGAAGTTAGCATGACCAGCACTACTGAAAACATCGCAGCACTTGGGACCAGTGCCATTCTGGGCACAGACAGCACAGAGCTGCCACCAGACCAGCAGCTAGAGAAAGGGGCAGCTCTTTCACTGCTAAGCGATGGCAATGGCTTAGCCCATGAATGGACACACTCTGCACTGCTGCTCAACAGCAGCTCTTTCAAAAATGATGCCAGCATAAACACATGGCATAAACAATCAATAGAACAAATAATGATCTGCAAGAACAAAGAGGTCAAACTTCAAGCAATCTGCACAATACTTTTCTTAGGAGCAGATATAAAGCCAGTTTGTCTCAGTGACTGACAACATCCCTCTTATTGTCTGAGCAGTGGCAATTGTACTGAAGGAAACACTTCTCAATAAAAATGTGCAAATAAGTTTCACTGTGATAAAACTGAAATCTGGCATTTTTGCTTGGTCAGAGTAAGAAACCTACATCAAAATCAAAGAGAAAGTTTTCATAAAATAAATATTTGCTCAGGTACAAAAGGGAAAGCTAATGAGCAGGGAGCTCATGATCTTCATGTTAAAAGAATTGGCATTTGCTCTTTGCTGGTGTCCTACATGAACTCTGCTGAAACATGTTCATACCTTAGTCAATTCACCAGAAATAAGCCAGCTAGGCACATGCTGCAGCCCAAAGTAAAGCCTTACCCAAAAAGCAGTTTATTCAAGAAAAATCCATTCCCTTTCACCACATGGACAATTGCAGCATTGCATCACCAAAGGACTCTTTGAACACCTGAAATCACTAGAGTAAGGCAAGCACTACTTTAGAGAAATGCTAATCACAGGTGAAATGAACTAACTCTTTTCACCATGAGTAATGGCCAAAAGAGACATACATACCTTAAGCTCACAATAGTGAATAAAAGATTCTCTCTATGGACTACTTGTACCTGCATTGAAGGGACAAACATGCTCAGGACAGTTAGAAAATAAACCAGGAAGGTGCTGGAGTTGTGGTTGGGTTTGTTAGTTTTGGGTGGTTTCTTTTATTGTTATTATTCTTTTTCTTTTCTTTTTTTCTTTTTTTTTTTTTTTTTAATACTATATTGCACTGTAACTGCAAGGGGGAAAAGCAATTGAAGCTCAAAAGCTGCAAAATTAAATTGCATGTACTAGCTTGCTTGGCAAGATTTTGAAGTAGAGGTAATGCCCATATGAAACACATAAAGCAGTTTCTCTATAAGTAATATTCACAAAAGTTAGTTACACCCTGTTATGAAGTTTTAAAATATATTTTAAAGCATTCTACAAGATAAAAAATTCTGAAAATTAAAACTTACTTTTCAGATAAAATAGTTTGTGAAGACTTCCAAATACCTTTCAGTCAAAAACATTGTTAAAAATACAGCTAAGTATACATCCTTTAAAAAGGTGGGGTGAGCAGTCACCAATGTGTGATCTCATATCCATGCAGACAAAATGCTATAATATGACAAAGCTAAATATACCTGCTGAAAACCCCCAGCATTATGAAATGACTAATATTTTTTGCATAATGATGTAGAGTTACAGTGCCATTACACGGCCAACCTTGAAAGCCTGTTACAACACGAGGACCAAGTTACATGCCCTGACTTACATAAGTCTGAAAATTCTTCTAGGCTATTCAAACAAAACAAAACAAAAACACCAAACAAACAAACAAAAATAGGGATTAATTAAAAAAAAATGACAAAATAGTACACAAATGCAGGGAGAGCACTGGTCAACATCAAAGAGGCTTCAGTGTCTCCTACCACTAATTCACTCAGTGGGCACCACTCTTGGACAGCAAACACATTTTGCAACATAGCCTGTTTTCCACTGGATTAACTCTGTGCCTGCCCATGCTTAAGCAGATTGAAAGTTATGAAATCCATGACATGATAAATCCTGGGCCAGATGACATAGCAAGAGGATCAAGACTCTTATGAAAAATACAAGGAAGAGGGGAATGCAAATATTAGTGGGTCTCCAGGCTGGTGAGCCAGAACACTGGTTATAAACTAATTTGTAAAGAATAACTCTCTGAAATCACCAATTGTGGAAACAAGTTAAATAGTTCTCATAACTTTGTTAGTTACTTATCTCTCACTAGGTTCTCTGCTGGGAAAAAAAAAATAAAATTAGACTGTCTATAATACTCTTTGGTATAAGTGTCCTGATTTTTGAAAAAAAATTAAATGTTTTTTACAGTTTCAGAAACTTTTCCCTCTCTCTGAGATTCGCACACATCAATGTAACAACAGCCTGAGCTTTCTGCTGTGCATTATCACTGCCCAACACTTAAAACACTCAGAGCTGTTTCAAATTACTACTGCACAACTATAGCACAGAAGAATTTTTAGGTAGAAAGAATGCAATTTTAATATGACTAGAAATTATTTATGTACCAAGGTTTAAATATTCATATAAGAAATCAGCACAGTAAAATATTTAGAATTTTCAGAATGTGCAACAGGATGTAGTTGTGGGAACCACTCAGAAACACAGGAGCTTAGCTCAACTGAAAAAAGACTAAAGGCTGGTCTAAAACAAGCCTCAACAAGACACAACAGAAAAACAGTTTTTCTTGTTTATAACAAAGTAACAAATATAAATACAATTTAAAACATGTTCAAACAATATTTTAAACATAGGAAACTTGTAGAAGAAATAACCTTAGCAAGGGCTGAAGGCAAGAATAATTCTACTGGACAGTAGAATAAACCAAGAGGAACCTCACGAAGTGTCGAGACAAAAGGAAAATCTCACATCTAACATGTAATAGCCCCACAAAGCAGTACAGCCTTGCAGCAGCCAGGGAGGAAAGACCACAGGGTCTGGGGAAACTGAACCTATGGTCACATCCTAAATCCTGACCATTTTTCAGTGTGGAAAAAGTGTACTCACTCTCACCAACTAAAAGCTAGCCACCTACTGCAGTAGCTACTTGCAGTAGCAAGAGCATCCTGAGGGAAGTGATTCTTTCCCTCCATTCAGCAGTTATGAAAGTATTCAAACAGTTAAAATAACCGCAGCATTGATATTAAAAAAAAAAAAAAAAAAAGCAGCTGGACTTCCAACAAGCTGCCAGTATTTACTGGAATTACACTTAGGGCATCATCCCAATAAGCTCTGCAAGTAGATCAAAAAAGACAGGACTACTTAATCATTATCCTAAAGCCAGTCTGAAGAAAATGTAATCAGGAGGAATCTGACTAGCTGACAAGACAAAACCGCATCCCCACAAGAGCTTTCACAGGAATGAGAATCCAGACACCTAAGCTGAAGCCAGGCAAAATTAAGTTCTTTGCTGTTCCTGCAGCTCAAGCAACCCAACCTGGATGAAATAAGCAGTTGTTTTCTTTTATTTCTAAGGAGCATCACACGTGGATCAATGCTTATGTTTATTCCACTTCTGTTCACAACTTCATGTTTTTATCACATTTGAATACAAAAATATAAAAATATTCTCAACCACTGTGTTTGCAGACATTGGCTTGCCAACTAAGCCCAGGAACACAACTTGGTTTCTGTCAAACTGCTAAACCAGAAGATGATAAAAATAATATTCTTCAATACAAATAATGCAAATAACCATTTCTCTGTATTGTCAGGTCTGCTAAAAAAAGGGGAAATGAAATTCAGAGTATCACTGAAAGGCTTTGCAAACAAGTAATTTAAATAAGGAGGCACTATATTCAGCAAGGAGTGAGTAGACATGAACTAATGCAGCTGCACACATCTGGTTTGTTGTCTATGCTACTGAAAAACAAACAGGTGCAAGTTTTGTTGTTTTGTTTTGTTAAGTTTCAAAGTAGTGAAGAAACCACAAATGATTGAAATATCATTGGGCAGATGGGGGAAGGGAAGAACAGAAGAGAGTTTCAGAGACATTCCAAGTATGGTGTAGGCTGATTCCCTGAATTACAATCTAAAAATATTTCCCTTGCAGAACAGCCCTGACCAGATTCTCCATAGAATAAAAGTTGCATTCACAGACAGAAAACACAATATTTGGAGTCTTAAGAAACTGGCAGAAACTATGCAAATGTAATTTCAACCATGTTGACAATAACATTTCTATTTGACCTGCGTGTACTAAGAAGATAAAAATACCCCAGTGTGGTATAAGATGCAACCTTGTCCTTGCAAATAAAATATAATCAACTTGATTGTGCAAAACAATTCCTTCAACACAACATGGAGGAATGCAATAAAACGCTCAATACAAGAAATGCAAAAGGCTTAAGTAACAGCCTGCAGACTGAAGCATTTGCTGGGCCTCAACCCAAGACAGTTTCTCTGGTTTTCATCCTCCTCGTGCTGACTGTCTGACTCACCCAAGTGTTCACATTCTTCCATTCTAATCTTCAACTTTTTGATCTCAGTGGAATGGACAATTTACCAGACATGACAATGAAGCTGGAGCCCACCTTGGGAACTCATTTCCACAATAATCCCTCCAGACTGTGTTTTGGCAGAACTTCCACATGGAAACCTTTCTACTAAGGTTTTATTTCATAGATGCTACCGGAGATTCAATAGCCAAGTAAACAGGTAAGTTCTGCTTTTGCACTTGGTTTGCACATATATTCAGTATCTGCACAAAAGTGACCTTTTAGAAGAACACCATTAAAAGCAAATTCATGGACTTTGTTAAGGATGCAAAGTGCTTATAGGAGCTGAAAGGATAAAAACTGGTCAAGCCCTTGGAACAGGAGTCTCCTGAGGATTACTAAAGAGACAAACTGCACCAGATTCGAGATATCCCTCATATGAAAATAGCTAAACTGACTTCTTTCCCAGGTCTGAGTCTTGCGCATACACTTGCACTGGTCTGATGCAGATGTTTGCTTAGGACTACAGTCAGAAGCAAGATACTGGGTAAGATGCAGGCTGAAGATTTATCACCACTGTTAGGAAGGATGCAATTCATAAGAAAAACTAAGTTCACAAAATGCAATATAGAGCAGCTTTGCCATCAAGAAACTTGCATCAATTAATTCTCCCCACTATACATAAAAGCATAACAACAAAAAAAATTGCTTCTGGAAAGTGAAGCTGAGCTGATGCTACTGGGACTCCAATAAGCTACACAGGGTTTTGCAGAACAAAACGTGGAAAGCAGAGGGAAAAGGAAGAGAGATTCTGAAAATATAAGTAAATGCATTTCCAATGGCTCTCTACAGATGGTAATCCATCCTTCTTCAAACCACTTGCAGTGCACTTCATATGCTTTTACACAACAGGAGCAATCCTACCTGTGTGGTTTCACAAGTGAGCCACAGAGAGCCAAGCTGATTTCACAGCTCAGCGCAGGCTGAAGTGGCAGCCCTGCTCTCCCTGTTCCAGTTCATGCTCTCCCACTTCTCCTCCTACACCAGTTCCAGCCTTATCTGAAGCTTCACTGATTTCAACTAATTAAAGTACCTGACAACAAAAGCAGCAAATACATTAACATTCTATCTCACTAAACTAACAGAAAATCATCTCAGTAAGTAACAGCTCATATGAAAGAGGCAGGAGTGACCAGCTGGGAAGCTGTGAGAAGGTGAATGGATACAGACCCTTTCAGCATCACAAAGCTGTTGCACGTTAACATAGTCATTTCATGAAAACTCTCCCTAAATTCTAGAAGAGAAAAGAAAAAAAAAAAAAAAAAAGAGGCACAAAACAAACATCCATTTTTGGTTTTGTTGTTTTTTAAAACATTTTCAGTTAAATGTATTTTTATTTTTAGATCTTCTTCAAAAAATCTATTCGTATTTCAAAATACAATGCATATCAAGACCTCAGGTTGCTATGTAGTCTATTAAAATCATTTCAGTCATATTAAATATGTAGAAGCAATATATGTGCTGCTGGAAGTCTTAAGAGAAGTCCAATCAATGACTAGTGCCAATGACTTGCTAAGTACCCAGAGCCTGAATTTGCCAAGTTACTAAAAGACTTTTTCCCAGGTACAGAAAATACTAAGAAACCTTCTGTATATTGAAAAGAGAAGAAACTTTACTGTCCTCATTGTACCTATAATAAAGCAACTGGATGCAAAGAACGAGAGGTACTGCATTCTGGGGGGAAAAAAAAAAAAAAAAAGACCAGAAATACACACATCTGTTTACTAACTACAGATACACTTCTTTCTCACCAGAATGTTTGTTTTGCATGCAAAGCAACATTTCCTCCGGTGTAGTTACCTCATTTAAGTTTGTATTGTTTAACTACTAAGGAGAGCTTAAAGCCCAAAGTAGAACTAAACTCTAGATTACTTCCACGCAGCTCAGTGCTGGTAGGTTCATCTCTGCTAGGTTCTCCTAGAGACAATGCACACCATGACAGGTCAGTGGTTTTAAAATGTTTCCAGGACCACTTAAAACCTGGTCAACTACGTGTTTTGCAAACATTTAGTTCAATGTTTTACCTTCACTGAGGCTTTTAAAGAAACATATCAGAGTGAGTTTCAGGTTTCCCTAAAAGGAATCTATTTCTAATAAGCATTTAGACCATGTGCTTGCACAGTGAGCAGTAGATGTTTTGGATGAGCATTTCTAGAAACTTACTTTGAAATCACATGACATGTAGAAACTATACTACTGACCATTTATCAAACAATTACCACAGGATTGGAGTGTATTGATTCAAAATTTAAGGTAGGAGAAATAATGAGGCCTGTGTCTAGTGGAGTCCCTCAAGGGTTGGTGCTGGGACCAGTACTATTCAATACTACTCATCAACAACTTGGATGAGGGCACAGAGTGCACTGTCAGCAAGTCTGCTGATGAGCCAAAGCTGGGAGGAGTGGCTGACAGACCAGAGCTGTGCTGCAATCCAGAGAGACCTGCACAGGCTAGAGAGTTGGTGGGGGAAGAAATGTAATGAAATATAACAAGGGCAAGTGGAAATGCACTTGGACAAGAACAATCCCAGGTACCAGTTTAAGTTGGAGACTGACCTGTTGGGAGAGCAGTGTAGGGGAAAGGGACCTGGGGGGTCCTCGTGGACAGCAGGGTGACCATGAGCCCACCAATGTGCCCTGGTCAATGACATCCTGTGCTGTATTAGAAGGGGTGTGGTTAGCAGGTCAAGAGAGGTTCTGTTACCCCTTTTCTCCACCCTGGTGAGGCCACATCTGGAATAGTGTCCAGTTCTGGGCCCCTCAGTTCAAGAAGGGCAGGGAACTGCTTGAAAGAATCCAGCGCAGATGATTAAGGGAGCGGAACATCTCCCTGCTGAGGAAAGGCTGAGGGAGCTGTGGCTCTTTAGCTTGGGGAAGAGGAGACTGAGGGGTGACCTCATGAATGTTTATAAACATATAAAGGGTGAGTGTCAGGAGGATGGAGCCAGGCTCTTCTCAGTGTGATCCAGGGATAGTACAAGGGGCAATGGGTGCAAGGCGGAACTTAAGAGGTTCCACATAATTATGAGAAAAAAAAAAAATTCTTCACAGTGAGTGTAACAGACACTGGAATGGGCTGCACCAAGAGGTTGTGGGGTCTTGTTCTCTGGAGCCATTCAAAACCTGCCTGGGCACATTACTGTGTGACCTCACCTGGGTGACCCTGCTCTGGCAGGGGGTTGGACTATAGGTTCAAACTTACAGGTTGGTTTATTTATTTTCTTTTTATCCAGGACAACCTTTTGGAGCACATCTGCCTCCAAGAGACTAAGTAAGGAAAATCCAGGATTCTTCACATATTTGCAATACCAGATCAGCAACATAACATTGTAGCTAACTGCTATAAGACTCCTCCTTGCTGGACAAGTCAGTGGGTTACATAAGACTTGAATTTTTAAAAGCAAGAACAAGCACACTCACCATCAGATATGTGAGCCTTAGGCCTTAGAACAATGGGGTATTTTTAAAAAGAATTTGAAATGCTCCACATGATATTGCTTTATAAAAGATAATGGCCTCATTTCACTTCCCGCCTTGCTGCAACAACAATTTCTGTTATTTACAAGCTGATAATATAAATGCTTGCATACAGTATTTAGGAGCTGCATCATAAATGTACAAGGGATTAAAATAATTGGGACTTAAAAGGCAAGAATTTTTTTTAAAGTGCACATGTGAAACATAGAGAAACAACAAGTGCTTAAAGAAATAGAAATTCCACTGGAAAGTAAGAAATATTTTTCTCAGCAGTTTCATTTTTCAGCTGTTTCCAACTCAAACATTTCATCTTTGTATGAGAGCAAAGATACATGGAAGTGAGTAGAAGTCAAACATAAATAGTAAAGACAAAGTAGTTTCACTTTTGAAGAAAAAGGTTTTCAAATGCCTGTACTGTAAGTCTTGGAAGATAAAATTGTGTTATTTAAATTTGGAAATCCTTTCATTAATTTACTTTTGAACTTGATTGCAGACAACCTAGCCAGAAAAATTCACTCTGAATTAAAAAGGATGTACTTGTACACAGTGATTTCCCTTCAAAATTCTTCATAAGGGTGACAGTTGTCTTGCATTTGTGCTTCTAAAATGCCTTCCACAATGAGGTGCTGACCCATAACAAAGAACATGGGCATTATCACAATACAAATAAAGGCATGACTAACTGCTGGGTACAAAGACAGAAGTAGGGTAGTTAATGTTTTCAAGCTAGGGTTTGATAAAGAACTGAGAACACTGCCTGCATGCATATCAAGACAGTAAGAAAAGAAACAAAAAAGGAAGCAAGTCACATATATTCCTTCATGATACCTAGATCTACTAAATGTATCCATCAAACTCTTACACCTGAGCTCTTTCAAGACTATGGACACATACAAAAAATTACACAATTCAATGTAAACTTAACTGTAAGGATTCAACAAAAATATTTAACTACAAAAGTTTCTAAAAGGCAACACCAAACACCAGAATGCAACAACTCTCAGAAGTTCTCTCTTTACACACTAGCATTAATTAAAATGTATGCAGTACTATTCCCAGTTAAACCTCAGAAGCTGACTCTTTGCTAGATTGCATTTAATAACTGAGACACAGACTCAGGTAAAGTCCTGACAATTGTGTAATCCAGCTCAACTAACTAGAACTGCCACAATTTCTTCAGCCTATGTAGAAGCATATACACAGTAGGTTTGGTATTTTATTTTTGCAAACATCAGCACAGCCCCACTGTTTCCAGAATTATTCTTTGATTAGTAAAAGATTCAAAGATGCTATTGGACTTAAACTGAAGTGTCAAAATAGGTCAAAATTATAATTCCTTAGTTGTCTCAAGGGAAATATCCTGAATCGCTGAGATGCTCAAGACAACTCAAATATCATGTTGATCAGAAAACATCTCACAGTAACCATTTCATTTTAGCCTAGAAAAAAAAAAAAAAGTTTCTATGGCTATAGCAGAATCCATTCTAATAGCTGCTACAGGGAGCCCAAGACTCAGACAATGAGCTGACAGCCTCACTACATTTCTTCACTCCTGTCATCACATCCAGAAGCTGTCTGTACTGGACAGTGCTGGTAACATGATTAGCAGCTTCACATGTGCCAGGAGTTTCTGCCATCAAGAACTTTTTACGTATCTTTCATATCAAGGTGCTGGATAAAGAGGAAAACACTGCTGGTTTGAAAAAGGGGATCTAAACAAGAGCACCTCCCAGGCTTTGCAAAATCAGTGAGCACAGGGGCCAACTTCAGGAACAATATACTCTTGCACTGGCTTGCTTAACAGGAGGAAGTATCACATCAGTTTTTAAAACAGGGCACAGGAATTATTACTCACAGTATAACAGGAGATTTTCAAGTTTTTTTCCACACTTGAAAATCACTGAACTAGTTTTTTAACTGCATCAAGCTTATATTCCCCCTCCCCCAAAAGGTACTAAGACACTGTTTTTAAAATTGGTGATAAATAACAGAAAAACACCACTGCCTTTTATGAGGCAAGTATATTGTTCAAATATTGCTTGAGAACAGTGTGATAGAGATTTTCCATGAATCAGAACCTATTAAGAATAGCTTAGGAATAGCTTTAGCTCTTCAAGAACTTTTTTTTTTTTTAAATAAACTATTTAAATAAGCCACTTCCATACGATTTTACCATCTTTCAAACTCTTTTAACAATGTTTGGAAAAACAAATATTATTCATTAAAAAGTCATAAAAATCATCAGCCATGCATACAACATTTGTATATTAAGAGTCCACATATTAATATATTCATGGACTTATAAAAGGTAGAGGGTTTTATGAACCATTAACCTACATTATTAACTGTTATGGCATCCAACATCTTGCTCATGGCAATAGCATGCAGCTACCTATTCTACCTTGTATTACTATGGTCACACCCCTCTGTGACATGCCCATTATGTGTTTATAACCTGCAACAGTTCATAAATGATTTATAAAGAAATCTTAAAATGAAATATGCCTCTGTGGTTTTTCTTAAACCATCTGGGCTATGAAGACACAATATGTGAAAGCACAAGGCAAACATGAACAAGATACATATGATTTTAAGATGACAGATTAAGAAAAAAGGTTTTTGTTCTTTTTAAATATATATACATATATCCAAGGTATTGATTACCATCAATAGAAGCTAACATTGAAACAGTATGATCATGAGCATAATTTTATGGAGTTTTAAATGGAGAAGGGCCCCTGGAGAAGTGGCAGTTCACACATACTTAACTGAGTTCCAAATGAACATGAGCACAGGTTTCAAGTTTCAATCATTGCAAAAGCTTACCGATTTCAGCAGGTAGTTGCTTGATTTTGTTCTCTCGTATGCTAAGCATGGTGAGTTTGGACAAGTTTTTGATATCCTTTTCCACAGTAGTTATACGATTAAAGCGTAGGTACAGAGTGGCCAGAGAGCTTAGCCTATAGACCACGGAAGGGATTTCTCTCAGTTTGTTATGCCGCAGGTCAAGCATGCGCAGTTTCTTCAAGTTATCAAGAGAGTCAGGCAAACTGGTAAGGGAGTTTTCACTCAGGGCCAGTGTCATCAGGTTCACAAGACAGCCCACCTCTGCGGGTAGGGACTGCAGTTTGTTACTGTATAAATAAAGTTCTGTTAACTGCGTTAGCTCTTTGATAGCTGATGGAAGCATGTGTATAGACCTCTTGGACAAGTCCAAGCGCATTGAATTCTCTTCCCGGCATTTATTTAGCTCTTTGATCACTTCAGCATTGCTGGATTTTTTGCGGGTACCTGTGGCCGGATTAGGTCTTTTTATCGTATTGTCCACTGAAAAAGCTACCCCAGGCTGCGTGCTACTGGAGTCTTTCTTTCCATCTTTGGCATCTTTCCCTTTGGTCTTCGGCTCCTTTTCTTTGCTCTCTTTCCCAAATCCTCCAGAGGCTTTGGCCTCCTTCTCCCTTTCTTTTGATGATGGGACTTTTGGATCCTTCTCTTTACAGTCCTTTTCTTTTCCTAGATTACTACTCATGGTGACTCAATGTTTAGCAAGCACCACATGAAATCCGTTTCTGAAGTTCACAAGAACAATTCACTGCTGAGGTGAAAGGATCCTTAAAACATGAAAGCGTTGAACCAAGGGAGAAGCTTCAGAGGTGTGATACCCATTTGCTACATATTGGTTCTGAAGGCACTCTTTCCTAATCCTGGTATCAGGAGATTTAGCTGTACAGATTAGAAGGTCAAATGCTCTGTATTAGTATTTCTGTAACATAGAGAGAAGAGAAGCCAAAGTTAGTGTACTTATAAAACTTAACTTCCAGTTAAATGTTGAAAGTTTCTATATCAAACGTGTGCTCACAAACTCAGGTTAATGATTTGTTCTTCTCTTCAAATGTCAATGAAAAACCCAAGTGCTAAAATAAAAATACACGTATTGCTCAGAAAACCCACTGTGGTAGAAGAGTTAGAATAATCGGTGTACATGAGGAAAGAATATAATTCTTAAACATAAATGTATCACTGAACGCAGTGTTAAGTCACCATCTTAGCTACTTCTTCACATAACACACTAGTTATCAACACAAATATTCTCCCTCCCCTCCATGCCTTATCAGTTAATAAAGATCTGCTATAGTTTTAAGTGCCTGTCTCTTCAAACAGACCTGTTCAGGCTGTGTCTTCCAGCACAAGAGAATCTCAATTCAATCTACCGTGAAATCCAATATGCTACTGTAACACAAATGCTGTGCCTTGAGATCTCCCTTCTGACTGGCTCTGAACTGCAGGTCTCTGCTTTTAACATGAAGCAGAACTTTGTCACCCACTTCATGTGCTTCGAAGATGCAAGCACAAGGATTTTTAAAATAAATCTATCAAACCTATCAAAATAAACCAGTCAACTGAAAGCTCAGAAGAAATAATATATTATGCTTCAAGAAAAACAAAAGTATGAAGGAATTTCTGATGAGAGTATAACATATCTTTAGAGAGTATCTCGAATTTTCTCTCAATTACTATAATGCAGCCTAATAAATGAACAATGTCCAAAACCTATAGAGCCCCATTTACATTTTTACAAAATCAACATACATCACAAAGTAGTTTTTAGAAAGCTTCAGCTTTCAATGCAAAACACATGACATGCTCAAGAACTTCACAATTCTGAATACTCTGGAGAGGTCTTTGAAGGTATCTTTGTGGAGGAAAACTTTCATTTGCTATGCAGCATTCACCGATGAAGAAGGTTTGTTTGTATGTCAGAAGAGCACCTTGTTTCCCCAGTCAACTGAACTGTGTTAAAATACCCTTAAAACCTCCACAGAAGCTGTGTTGCTGTCCTGGCATTACATCTTCTGCAAAAGTTCTTAAAGCTCATAGTTAAAAACAATTACATAATATTTTGCATACCGAAGTCATCAGCAAGTACTAGAAATACAAACATTTTTTTAGAAAAGCTCTATTAACTATTTTTAATTCCATAGTTATGCTATATATACACTTACTTTCAAGTATAAACGTGCTCAAAGAACACAAAGGAACACACTTTGCTCAATATATTCATTCACATTAAAAAAAAAAAAATCATCTAATCTATTTAAAGGTAGTAACAAGAACAAGTCACTTTACCACAGCTACAAATCAAATTTAGTAACAAAGATCAGAAGAGAACCTTCCCCAGGAGGTGGCTTACAGTCCTTCACCCCCATTCAATAATGCTGCAGTATCACAAAGTGTGTGCTACAAACCCCGTAACATCAAAACAGAGCCCTACAGGCTCCAGTTGATGTGTTCTGGACAATTCTATTGTAAATGACCACAGCTGTTTGCTAGCAGCAACAGGCAACAACTTTTAACTTGGAAATTTTCTCCAATACAGTGTTCTCTATATCAGCACAAGCCAGTTCCTTATTATAGCCTTAAGATTTCCACCCAGTTTTTATACCATCCATTAAGCTGACCTATCCTCAAGATTACCAACCTCACCATGATGTATCTTAAAACTTGTTCCCAGCACTGTATAATCTACATGCTTGTAAAACTTCATCAATAGGAAATGTAATTATTCCAAATGCAAAAACACAGCTGACTAAAAAGGGTGGGAGCCCGAAATGCCTGACAAGTAGTTTCCAGCATAAAAGGTAACAAAAAAAAAAGAGAGAGAACTAACACAGTTTCTAAATTCTGATAACACAAAGAAAACTCAGCCACGTAGCAGGGTCAGCCAGCTACTGCTCCACAACAAGCCCCTAAAAGTGAAAAATACTCACAGGGCTGCTGTTCTCATGAGCTTTCATTTAATCAAATTTAGGACCTGCCAAGAGATTTGTTTCATTTCTTTTGTGTACTGCAGATGAAGGAGGTTTTCAAAGCGCCTCAGAAAGAAAAGATGACTGGAAATTAGTACTGCTGAAAGAAACTTGGTAGTGTAAATGCTCCAAATAATCTGTATTTATTTCACTGTCCTCATTATCAATTACTTAAGTTTTACCTAAGAAAATAGGAGGTGGGGGTTGTCTCTGTTTCAATATGCCAGTTTAACATTTCATTTTCTGGTGCGGAACAAAGACCTTTCACCTATACAAAAGGATAAAAATGGAAAAATCATTAAAAACATAATCTGAAACATATAAAGAAAATTCAGAGCAATACAAAGGGGCATGACCAGAGACTTCAACATTGCCCCACAGTTAAAGATGTCAGGAGGCAGTCAACTTGCAGGCAAGCCACAGGCAGCCGTGGTTTTCTAACGCAGAAACTAAAGGCAAGCTGGCAGCGAAGTAGGCCTTCAAAATACACTCCCTGTTCAGAGTGACAAAAAGCTAGAAGTTCAATATACTGCACCTATGTAATTTTTATCTCTTTCCTGAGAATTTTAGTTACTGCCTGAGACTGCAAAATGTATTAAAAATAGTTTGAGAATGTTTAGCCTCTTTCTTTCCAAATAAAATAATACTCTAATACCTAGGATGATTACAACTTACACCTATAAGAAAAAGCTTATGATGAGACCTTCGCCAGATGAAATACAGTAAAAGCCAACGCAGGAGGAAATCACAGTAAAGAAAATGCCTTGACTGAAACAACCCCACTCCTCTGGAGTCTGAGACACCTCTAAAGCATCTCCCCTTTCCCCTGCCTGCTCACCAAGACAGGACAGACATTCCCAATGGCAGGAAGTCCAGCAAGAACCAGAAAGGTTTCTTTCACCCTGTTAACTCTGCAAAGTAGTCAACTCCTCTGGCATAAGGCAGCATTTGTGTCCTGGTGATTCCAACCCAGAGAATTCTACAACTCTGTGATTCCCATTACTTTTGATATCCCCACAACCCTTCTTCCCCTCTCTTGTTTTAGTTTCAGAGGGGGAGTAAGTCCCAGCAAGTACATGAGAGCCAGGGTAGAATCACAATTCATGAGAGAACCTTTGCCTTCCTACAAGCCTCTCAGTCACCACATATCACCAACTTCCACAAGTGAAAGATGTCCATGCAAGAAGTTCCAGCTAAATAATGTTGACTTAACTAACAAACTGGGATACAACTGTTCTAGGTTGTCCTGTAAATACAGTATAGTGTTCTCGTATCATAACAGATAAACACCACAGGACCTAAACAACTGTAGGAAACTCATGTTATTTCTAGTTTTTTATAACTTTCAATATTTACCACTGCAACCTAACTAAAATTATTGTTAACATATGTCATGCATATGTTAACATATGTTAAAATGGCAAGTGAGATAAATGAGAACACATTTGATGCTGTATGCTTTCAGTTAGCAGACTAAAATCTTGCCATTTCATACATTGTTGACTGAGTTTTGAGACAAAGCTCAACAATGCAACCATGTTCAGAACTCCTTATCAACACATATACAAATTAAATGTTCAACTTCACATAAGAAACTCAAAAGAATTTTTGTTTTTATTGCAGATCATTCAAGCTGCTGTAGTTACTCATATAACATCAAGTAAAGCATACATAAGGTTTTGGAGGATATGAGCATAATTACATAGACTACAGAGGAAGCTAAATATGTTTCAAAAGGTTATTCATATTTTTCAAGACCTTTTGGTTAAAGGACAAGAGTCACCATCCATTCTAAACTACAGTCAAACAAGCATTCATTGTATGTCAAAAGGAGAGCTTCTTTTGAAGGTATTTTTAGCAAAAGGAAATTCAGTGAAATTAGCTATTTCTGCCAACTACTTCCATTTTCCAATGATGTTCAACTGACTTCCTGTCAATATTAATTGACATTAAAACATTTAACTATTATGTGCTGGAGAATTTGGAAAACTGAGTAAGATTCTTGCTTGGCACAGCATAGAAAGGAAAATAAAACTTCTAGAAAAGTTAAAAGAAAATAATCTCTCCCCCCTTTTTTTTAAGTAAAATATTATTAAAATAGCTATAAATAACCACAATCAGTTTTGATTCACTCCTCCTGATGGCCTGAGAATATAATCCAGATGTATTTATTTTTTCTGTCAACTGTAACTGACAAAATGTCAAGAACACAAACAACGTCAGCCTAAACTCCATCACCTTCCTTAGCACCCGAAAAATAATAATGCATCAACCTCATGTATTTTAGTGATTTTTTTCACATGTACAAGTCATTGAGAAAAGATTTCAGTTACTCTAAACAGAATCCAAAATATTTATGCAAAAAATGTTTTATCAAGAACACAGTAATGTAGGAACAATCATGTCTGTGATTCTAGGAATAATATTAAACTAATCACTTGAAACTTTGTAATATAGATACTGATGCTTCCTGGTCATTATCTAAAACAGTATGAGGCTGGAGATAAAGGATTTCACCCAACTGATATGCAAAGAAGGCTGTAAAATACTTAACTGCCTCTTACTCACTACTGCAGAGCAAAATAAATAAATAAATAGAGAAAATCTATTGCTAATATTCATTTATTTCCTCAGGTTACATCTCTTAATTTTGATTTTATGGGAATAATAAACTCTCAAGCAGGTAACTGGCACCAGGGCTGGACTGATGCCAGGATGGTAGGGTGACCAAACCCCAGAGGAAGCCGCCCAGCAGGAATGGCCAAAGCTCACCTTGCTGATGGCACCAAGGTTCCACTGCAAGTCTCACAGCTCCTTCCCGAGGACAGTGCGACCCCTCCAGAAGAGGCCATCCTTGCTGAGGTACTGTCAGCAACCCCTCAGTTCTCAGAGCTTGTTACATGCCTTGTGACTTGCAAGTATATGAAATTTTCCCGTATTTTCACAGCAATGTTTTGAAGAAGAAATTGTAAATGGAAATAAAAATATTCTCCTACTGGTGAAATATTTCCCTCCCCAGTGATGAGGCTAACCAACAGCAGTCATTTCTGCCAAAGGCAAATCATCGTGGCAGATCATCTTACAAAATGCCACTTTACAGCTCCACTTAACCATACTCACTGGTTCCTGTTCCATGTTTCAATAGACAAAACAGGCACTTTAAATCATAAGCATTTCTAATGTTCTGAGTATGTGATATCTAAAGCATCATTTTCACTAAAGCTTAATACATTACACTCAAAACAGAATTTTACTTCTTCTGTAATGTAGCAGGAAACTTACAGCCCTGTATTTGAAAGAAAAGTTATTTGCTACATGTATAATTTTATATCATGGAATAGGAATGATTTTTCTCTTGATTCTGTGTTTGTACTAGAAGAGGCACACACCATGCCTCGGGCTTTTCAAACTGAATAACAGAAAAGGATGATTCCAAATATTAAACAAGTCAAAGAAACAAGGAATCCACTCATACCTGATACTCCAAAGTAAGCAGACAATGGTTCCATTGTATAATAAAAAAGAAAATGTTTTGATATTGCAATTCTGATCTAGGATATTCCAATTCATCAGACATAAGTGGCTTTTAACAAGAAGGTAGAGTTCAAATGCTAAGTAATTGCAGCAACACCTGTTCACCAACAACCACCACCAAAAAGAAAGATACAAAAAATCCTACATTCTTAAAAATATTTACCTTTTACTTAGAATGCCATGGGATATCAAGAATATTTTATATTCCACTGCACTACAAACATGAACACATCTTTAAGCAATAGATGAAATTTATAGTTTAGCCCCAGCAGCTACGACTTTCCATCCCCAATACCACATATTAAAAAAAAAAAAAAAGCGCTCACTCGTTCCAAAGCCCAAACAGCTTCAGCCAACGCGTCACTTGCAAACAAAGCACATTCTCTCCTACGATTTGCTAGCTTCAAATATCTGACCTAACGAGTTTTCATCTGCGTAAGTGCATTTCAGCTTCTGCTGCTGCAGCCACCCCAGACCAGCTGGGAGCAAACTGCTGAATCAGGCACCAGGCCGTTGCTCGGCTCCTCTGAACACTAAACCTCACTCAGAGGTATGAGGACAGCACGGGAACAACCAGCCATTGCACTGCCACTGATCAACAAGCTCACCTAATCTATCTCAACAAAACTCATGCTCCTGAAATACGCCAGCTAGACAAAGTCTCTTCTTTGGGAAGAAAAATCCTTTATTTCAGAGTACTGGGCAGCCGATGGCAGCAGCACAATACTGTTCTGGTTCCCAGTGCCAGCTGCCCACAGCTGGCTTCAACAGAGAAGGCTGACCACTAAATTCCTCTCAGTCCTGTAAATGAACGGCCAGCAGATGGTAGTTGATCAATCCAGTCTGATTTCAGTGTATCTGGATGTGACCCCACTTTCCCCCCTAATCCCCTATGCTCTGAGGGAGCAGCTTGTTCCCTTGCTGCATGCACAAGCCAAGCCTCTGGAGCTGGGTCAGTGAGGAAACCTAGACCCCGACAGACCACTAAGCCCTGCAGGGCATCTTCAACTGCCAAATGACTGCAGCCAAGCCCTTTCCCTGCCTGCTTGATGCTTCCAGGGCTGCAGAACAGCTGATTATCACCCAATCTCACATTCAATCAAAACCTGAAGGTTGAACAAAATACTGACAAACATCAGACCAAGGGGACAGCAAGTAAACCATTTCTGAAGGCTTGCTTACATTTGTGGTTTCTTAAATCTGCAGACACATCTGTAACTGTATGCACCTCATTACAAACCTATGTGCAATTAAAGCTGAAGTTACTATAAATAACCAAATCAGTTTTGAAAGGTGTTTGGAGGTTGATTGCTTTGTGCTTGCAGAACCAGGCATATCTATCAGAACATCCCACCCTGGTTTCTGAGGGAACTGTGCCCTTTGTGGCAAACACACAGGCATGGACATTACTGCCTATTTCAAAGCTTTCAAATCCATCTTTTTCCATCCCTTGTCACCAGATTTGCTGCTCTGGAAGCACTCGCTTTACTGCACTAAATGCCAGGTCACAAACCAAAGTCCAGACCTCTCATGGCAAAAAGGCTCCACGCTAGCAGACAGAAAGTCACCCATGCCTTAAGTTTCTAGGGGGTAGAAATAATCTTTTTTGGCCTGCCTTTGAACTCATTTAGCAAATACAAACATATACATACTTTGATTCATTCTTTATGCTCCAACATTATTTTTATGAAACATTTTCTCTCTTTCTCCTTTACAAGAAGAAAAAAAAAATCCTCCAGCTTTTGGCCAAGTTATAAAATACTATTTCATGTTGTTGTGGAAATAGACTAAGAGCAGTTACAAAGAACTCTGCTAACTCCAAGTAGCAGCTTATTTTAATATGTATAAAGGTACTTTCTGCTTGTGTGGCCCCCCAGCATGTACCTTTTGGGCTGCATGTCTCCGTTCCCATGGTAACTCATATCGGCAGGCTGTGTGATCCTGCATAATACATGAAACTTGAAAATCCTAACTTGTTAGATCAAACACATTTCCTGGTCTTAGTACAGGTTTTAATAACTGGATATACCTATAACAGACTATTCTAAATAGACATATTAACTCTAGGAAAATCCAGTTCTCCTTTCTGTGGCTCTACAAATTCTGGACCCATAGTGACACACAACAACCCTTTGCCAGAGCAAGTGCTCCCGATCTAACCAATACTTGCCTTTGAATAAAGATCACCCTATTGTATTAAAAACTTACTTTCCACTAAAAAACTTCATTATTACCACTGCACAGCACCCAGGCACTATCATTCAGATCCTTCAACAGTTCCTATAAACAAAGGAAGCAGGCTCCCACACACAGCTTTGCTACAACTTAAGGTAGAAAATGACATTGATCCACCAAGGTGGTGATGCAAATTTTAAACCAACATCAACTATTTTTTCTTTTATTCATCATTTCCTCTGAGCAATAAAAACAACCTATCAAAACAAACCCAACTAAACAAGAGACAAAACAAGAATCATGGGCAGGAGAAAAAGTAAACACAAAACAACAACAGAATAACATATTATCTACCAATTATCTATACTATAAACAAATTATGTTGATTCTACAGAAATTAGGACAAACAACATACTAAATCCCTTCTCAACTAAATAAAACATTGCTCTATTAATATCTAGGGCAACATCTTACCCTGGCTCAAACCAATCACACAGAATTATCTCGTACACAAGCAAAACTGTAGTATTTCTCTTCATTTGTTTGTCTCTGAATTTGATGCAGTGAGTTTGCTCCTCATTTTCAGAAGGTTTTTATGTAATAATACAACCATTTCACAAAGTTCAGTGCTGGATGAAACTCAGTCTCTTAAATTTTCTGACTGCAATTAGTTACTCTGCAAGTCACAAGATCCCTTTGCAGAGGGTTACTATGCTAGGAAAAAATGTCTATATAAAAAATCAACTTAAAATGTGCTTTAAACAGAATTCTGAACACAAAAAGCAGCAATGAGTCTTTGCCTTTTATGTTCTAGCAGACAAAGCCACAATAACTACGTATTGCAATGCAGCACTGCAGAGTATCTGACCCGTTTAATTTTTTTTCTAGCCAAGATTACTTGCAGTTCTTGATCTTCAGCTGCAATGAGAGAAGTCCAGATATACTTGTCTTTTTGAACACCTAGTTTAAATATAACTAATGCACAGAAAATTATAAATGCAATAACATTTACTTCCCAAATACCATACATTACTTTGGAAGATATAAAAGTGTCTGGTAAAGTCCAAAAAATACCTAGTTACCCACAAGTTTCCAATCTCCTCACTTTTAGAATTCATGAGCATAGTTTGCATCTGACCTGCTCTCAGAAAACAAACCTCTCCACATTCTTCACAGTGAAAAGGTAATAACCATTATCAGAATCAAATTTTCTCCAATTTAAGTGCAAATTTCAGCTTCATTATAGCTAAATAAAAAGAAAATGTACTTAAAACTGCACAATGAGCAGCTAGAGCTGTCGTCTTTGGGATGGCATATTTTTCCAGAAGTTTGTATTATATATTTAAATATTACAGGAACTCAAAACAGATTTAGAAAATCCTGAATTAAAAATCAGAAAGATCTACACATCTTCCCCCATTATTTCTTAAGTAATACTTTTTTCCAGAGAGTTTTTTTGTTTGACTTTGTAATCTGACCCTTTCAGACAGATGCATTTTATCTGGTGAAAACAAATCATCTGAGGCCAATTTTGTATTCTCGTTCTATCTCTGTACCAAGAAACTGATATGTTTCAGGTAACTGGATACAAGGTAAAATACTCTCATCTCTTTTTTTTTTTTCCAACAAACGTTTGCCCAAACATGATGTGATGAACCACTACTGCCCTCTGAATATGCTTGTTCAGATGCAAGAACTACAAACCACCTGAGAATGCTATTTTTCCTTAGTAGGTGTGTCCACTCCAGCTGTATTCTCATTGCTAGATTCACGTCTAAGGTTACTGCATTCTGCCTTCCCTGGCTCACAGCAGTTTCAACTGAACTTTGCAGAATTCCCTCCCTGCCCTCACCCTCTCGTGCTGCAGAACAGCACATGGTTAAACAGCTTCCATGCTCCAATGGACAGACCACCATGCTGCACCACTGCTTGAAACAATGCTCAACCACAGCTGGAGAAGATAAAGCAACTCTGAAATACCCTGGGGAACTTGAGAAATTAACAGCACCATAGAACTGTAGGCTCATTATACACCCTGGTAAGGTGATGAAGAGTAAAACTGCTTCCAAGCCATCTTCAAAACTTTCAACTGTTTGCCCCCCATGAGTAAAGAAGCATTAAACATCACGACATAAAGCAGTGAAATATCATTTAAGCAATTAGATGCATACTATAGGTGATCCAGGTAGCACTGTATACAATAACACAGTCAATGCTCTGTGGCAAAGGCTTCTTCAATCCCATTGAACTTTTTCAGACTTCACTCCTCAAAGTTGACATTTACCAGTAACTTCTTGCTAGCCCTTGGGATTTTTTGGGTAGTTTTGGGGTTGGGGAGATGGGCCTAGAGGGAACATGAGAATAGAGGGAAAAGGTATGAATTTCTGGGTTCAGCTGTTCACAAGACTGAGAGCTGGTAAAAGCACGTTGCCTTGCTTACGTCAAACGCAATTTTAAGATCCATTTCCTAACAACTATGGAATTTTTGGTTTAGTTAATGGACTTGACACCTATCAAGATTATGTTTGGTACCACAGTGAATTTCACTGCATATTCACTCCTGGACACACTGCAACCTGCAATTTAAAGAAAGGTCTGAAGAATTCCTCTGGCAACAAAGAGCTAAGTATTAGTATCATAAACCCTGAGCCTGTTTCAACTCCCTATCTCATACATGCCAACTTATTTTGATAAAAGGCACTCCCACAAAGCAAGTCAAATGCACAGTGACTGAACAGGCCTTACCTACCTGGCTGAAACACCCTCCTGCCATCCTTCCCACCTTCCACAGAGCCACACAGAGGAGGAAAAAAGCTCCTGTCATGCGCACAGGCAAGCTGAGGAATACAGGGAAAGGAGCAACAGGCAGGTCCTGGACCAGGAAAGGGGACAGGAGGCTGTCAGGTGGCAGGCAAGAAGCAGCTGCTAAGAAACTCCATGGAAGAGAACACAACAGGTATAAAAACAGTGAGATGATAATCAGTCAAAAAAAAAAACCTATTCCTACTACTACACACTGCAAGGAAGAAGGGGATCTTCAAGAAAGCCAAAGGACGTAGTAATTTGAGATGTATTAAACACATTCTGACAAACATGGTCACTTAAAGCATTAGAAGACATTCACACTTGTCTCATTTTGACTTTTAGATTGCAAACTTAATTTTCATAACTTTAGAGTATTTGTATTTTGTTTTTACATATTTTCTTTCCGTGATCAAGATTTGATTCATTAGCATTACAAAACAAACACAAGAATGACAACATTTTAATTTCTTGCAAGCTCATCCACATTCTTACAGATTCCAGAGACTATCCCAGGGATTTCTTTCCCAGGATAGAAGATAAAACTGAAATGAACATGGAAGAGAAAGCAAAGGTTGTTCACCTTCCTACAAAGAACCCCATGTAAAGTCCAGATCTGCCCTGAATCCTCCTCATGCTCCCTCCTGCTCTTGCAGCCTTTCCCAAACAATGCCTTAAGCCCCAGTCTGACACCCAAAGGGCTCCAAATGGCACTGAATAGTATTCTGCTTAATTCTAGCAGCCTGATCAAAAGATTTCACAAATACAATTATGGAAAATGCATCATAAACTGGGTATCTTCACAGGAACAAGATGTTTTCCTTCAAAATGAAGAAAAAAAAAAAAAAAAACAAGGAAAAAAAATAATAAATCAACCCTTCCAAGCAGATTTTTCAAAGTCTGTTCAGATGAGGCATCTTTTTTTTCCCCCCTAACAAAAAAATTAAAAAAAAAAGGTCTTCAATGATGTTTTTACTAGATATAGTGAAAAATATTACTTTTGTCAGCCAGAAATCTATTGGATGATATACTCTTTAGCATGTTTGAAAGGCTAGTGCAGTGTAAAAGTAGAAATTTACAGCAATTTTCACCTGAAAAAAATTCATCAAAAAAATTTAGATACACAAACAGAATTAAATAATACTGCATAAACATGATGCATTAATCAGCCTTTTACCTCACCACTTTTGAATAAATTAAAAAAGATAATGGAATTCTGGGGGAAAAAAAAAAAAAAAAAGCAGGCTAGCTTAGAACTACATCAAAGTTTACATCTGTAGTGCCAGCAATAGGACAAGGAACAATGGGTATAAACTGGAGCATAGAAGGTTCCACCTCAACATGAGGAGGAGCTTGTGTACTGTGAGGGTGATGGAGCCTGGAAGAAGAGGCTGCCCAGAGAGGTTGTGGAGTCTTCTTCTCTAGAGACTTTCCAAACCTCTCTGGATCTATTCCCGAGTGACATGCCCTGGGTGATTCTGCTGTGGCAGAGGGGTATCTTTTCTATCTCTGTAAGTCCCCTCCAACTCCTAACATTCTATGATTCTAGCAAATTAAAAAATAAATGGTATTGTATGGCTATTTATAAGTAATTACTTGCTTAAACCTTATTGCCCTTCATTTTAGACCAAAAGCAGATGTCATTTACAAATGTCTAAGTAACTCAGCAAGAAATCATCCCATCTGTGAACATTTTAAAGTTAAGACAAATGACTAAGAAAAAATGCAACCTTCACACTAAAGCACAACATCACACCTCACCAGACCTGCTGGTCTTCACATAGTTATACTTTGCAAAATCCATACATATTAAATAAATGGACCAGAGGATTGCACTGCACAGACCAAACTGAGAAGAGGTGACTAACTGCATTTGGGTTGCCCCCATCTGCTCCTCTCAGAGCTGCAGAGGCAAGGACCGCTCTCAGCTCCTTGCAGTGGGACCCTACACTGCACCCGGCCACCTCTGCACAGCTTGCCCAAGTGAATGAGCCTGGATTTTTGCTTTGATGAACAGGGAAGGACATGGGTATTCCAACCACCTAAGTGACATTCAAACAAGCAGTACAGGTTGAAGTAATCCAGATTAAAAGAGAATTAGCCCTTTTCAAAACAAACATAATCCAAGAAGTATTAAACATACGCAGAAAGCACTCACGGAGGGTATACAGACTCACAAGCCAAAAAGGACCAAACAAATTTTAGTACAACAACATTCAAAATCAGGTTACTATATTTACATAGAAACCGTATGAGAATACAAGAATACCTGAGGAAGTGAGATAAGAGCTCCTAAACAGAAGGAAAAAGAAGAAATTGAAACAGAGAGGTACCCAAGCCTCTAAATGTAAATAAATAAACAAACTAGTTTTAACAAATATTTGCCAGTATGTTCCTATTTACTCAACCATTCTCAAAATAATGGAAAGAAACCACAGAATAACACTTGCAAGGAAAACAGAAAGGATCAGAGAAAACAAGCATAGGTAGATGTAAAAGAGATGACAACCACCATCATTTACCTGAGATAAGCCACAAGCACAGGGTACCGACTGCAAGGGACTAGAAGTATGATAACATATAGGAATAACAACCAAGGAGCAGTAGCAGACAGACAGGCCAGACAACAGAGATGTGGAGAGTGGGGCCTGATCTGGTGTGCCCCCTGCAATGGGGCACAGCCAGTGCTCCCTGTGCAGCAAAGCTCAACAGACCAGTGCTGCATTCCTCTGTCCTGTCCAGTTCTTTGCTGCAAGGCAAGAAACAGAAAAGTGACATCAAGTCTTTTATTCCTACATGGGGCTGAAAGATTAGCATGTGTCTGATGAAACCTTCTCCACCCTACCATCCCGTGGTTCTTGGACATAAGGTTGTGCAAAACAAAGGCTGATTCTGTCCCCCATGATTCCTCCTCCCTCCCTTTCTTCCATTCTCTGACAATGTCTTCAAACAGAAGGTGGAGAAGTTGCAGTCTGAGGAGCTGAATATCACTTGTCTGTATGACACAAGTTTCTACCAAACAAAAAGCTTCCATAATTCTTACACAAACATTGAGTAATATAGTTGGCCTGACAATTATCAGTACTGGCTTAGTATTAAAGCATAATTAAAATGCTATAAAAATGCATTTTAAATGTCTTTTCTTTTTTTTTTTAAATTGAGATAAACATAAGATCACTTTATATTAAATCAGTATCCTATGGAGATCAAATTCACACATGATGCAAACAAGGACATTTTAATTTAAAATGATCCTTGCCTGCTAAGGCTAAATCTGGTCTGTGGTTGTCAGGATTACCAGTTGGAAGCACGACTGAAAGAGGTTTTAATCACAATCTCTGCTGTTTGACACATTGCGTGCTGTCCTCTAACTCCTAAATTCCTCACATCAGATTTGTGCAGGTGATCCTGTTTCACTGCTCACTTCTCACAACCAACATCTAGTTTATTTTACGGAGCAAATAACTTCAGCCCTAAATCAGGCCAGAGGACCCCTGCTCATTACTGCAGGCTGCATTCAGCACACTTGACTGCAGGCAGTACCATCTCTCTCTCTCACTCCTGGCATTTATTAAGAGCTCTTCCATCTCTCCCCAAAAGAATGTGGTATTTTCAAGGGATGCTTCTGCACTTACTGTCTTATATTTACAGTAATTCTGTAGGAATCTGCTAGAAACTGTCTATACTCTTCATCCTTTGGCTGTGGTACTAGTATGTGTTCTAACACATTATTAGACAACAAAGCATTATCTAAAAAACAAAAAACAAACCAACAACCCCAAAAAAAAATTACTTCTTGAAGTATTTGTTGCACAAATAACCTTTCCACCCCCCCTTCAGTTAAAGGAAACAAACCATTGCCCTGCAAGGCAATTCTGGCCTGTGGACTGCTACCAAGCTATACTGCCCTGAATGCTCCAACACAGCATTCATGCTTGCATACACAATAGATGAAGCTGTTAATAGAGATAAAAAAGCTTGAATGTTAAACAGAAACAAAAATCTCTAGAATGTAACAGAAGATACCAACATTCACTGTTTAGTAGTCGATATTTTTCCACTGGAATGACAGTAAGACAAAGAAATTCAAGATATCCATAAAACTAACCAGCAGAAATGAAAAAAAAAAACACCCAAACCATCAACTAAGCTTAAAAGGTTTTGTTTTTTGTTTAAGAACGAGACTTATAGACCAAAAATCAAGTTTCAGATATCTGCACATGGCATCACAAATGCAGTATTTTCAATGTCTGGGAGAAAACAGAAAAAGCAAGAAGGAAATGGCCGTTTCATACTCCACACTACTCTAGATCAGCTTTAAAAAAATAAATAAATAAATAATTGCATCTATATCTAAAAAAAAAAACCACCAAACATTTAGAGTTTGATCTTTCTCCAAATTTTGGATTCAGTTATCAGCTAACAGCAACCAGTTCAAATATTACTACAAATTCAATACACTGTAAAACTGAAACTCTTGCAAGCCCCTACAGCAAAGGAAGATCCCTACAGGCTGCACCTACTCCCTGGGATCAGAAACACACGCAAATAGTGACTGCATTCGATCACTACTATTGAAACCTGTATTCACATGACAATGAACAGTTCCCAAATACAGGCACAGAACTAAGGAGCATTCTCAGAAAAACCCGAACAATAAAAACCCCACACAAGAAGCTTAATGAGCAGAAAATTTAGACCACTTTCCAATGAAATCTTGTAGTGTAGTGATAATGTAAAATGAGAAAGTTTTACTATGTCAGCTAAGTGATACAGTGATTTTCTCTTTGAGAGGACTCAGTAAAACTCATGTTATGTCCTCACATTCCAAAAGCTAGCATGAGGCCAACAGAGGTCACCTGAAGCTTTCCACTAAAGAACTGCAGGAGGAACATCAGCTCTTTACTATCAGCATCTCAAGAAAAACATTGAAGTTTGAGACTACTGCAAGAAAGTACAATCATGGTTGGTTAAGTCTTTTGGGATTTTTTTTTTTTCACTTCCATTGAAATTTAACTATTAAGTTCATAGCTCTCCTAAGAAAACACTAAAAGGAAGAAGCAGCTACAGCCACATCACAACATCAATCCAGCATCTCCTGGATTTTCCTTTTACTTTTTCAGGCATTAAACCAAAAGAATAGTACTTAGCTTAAGGGATACATCAAGCCCAAAGAAAATAATTTCCCTAAACACAGGGAAAAAAAACCAAACCAGATATTTCTAGAGCAAGACAGTTACAGTGAGCATGCTTAAGTCTTGAAGTCTTATTTAAAATAAATAAAAAATAAAAGAGCAATAAAGCAACAAATCTAAAGTGATATGAAAAAAATACCATCTGTTCCTGATAAATTTTATTCATCACCTATATTACAATCATGAGTGCTCAATTTGTTATTATTTCTAGATATTGTTTCAAATTAAAAGAATTGCATAAAAGCCACATTACTACTCAAGAATGACTACATGCCATCAGAAGTCATCAAAAGTACCAAAATAAAGCTGGGAGTAATCCACAAGTGAATTGAGTGAACTTCACAAACAGTGCCAAGTAATCCTACACACACACTTTTTTTTTTTTAACTCTTTTTAATTTCATATATATAGCTCACTTTTAATGGTACCATTACAGCCATGTCAGCATATCAGAACACCTCGTACTGAAAAGCAAACCTTACACACATATACAAGGCATGACTTAAAAAAAACCCAAATTCCTTGCACTGGCTAATTCGTCTGCTCTGTGATCACATGTTTAAGCTTTCATATCAGAAAAACTCATTTCACTTTGTCACTCTTTTCAAGCTGGGATATTTTATTTCCATTAGGCTGCAGGCAATAGGCTGTGCTGAACACTGCATGTTAATAACAACAAAAGCCAAGCAGTATTCTCAGATGTAAAGTGCCCACAGTCCCATTAGATGAAGAAAAAGGACCATACAACCAACCTCACCCCCCACCCCCCACCCCCATCTGACTGATAACAAGTCGCAGTACATGTTATCTACTTATCAGAGTTTTAGCAGCAAGGAAAATCAGAATCCAAATGAATCTAAAGAGGTGGGGTTATGGAATTGTCATCTCCATACTGGATCAATGTAAACACCATTTAAAGCAGTCACCTGATAAGTGGTCAACAAGTAACATTTACAGCATTCATTCTATTTATCAAGTTTTGCTCATTTACTTTTGGTAACTGAAAAGCAGCATGTGTTTGTACTGGTTGACTACATACACACACCTGAAGTATACATATGGGAGAGCCACCAAAGTACAACCCCATAAATGTAAACTTGTTAAATAGTTCATTATTCTTTCATTTAGTTCTTAAAGCAGGATATACTACATTGAATTTATGTAAAAATCATATAAAAGATTAAAAGAGATATCCAAGGCTGTTGCCCATCTCAACATTCATTGCTTGAGAAAGTTGCTTAGAGAGGAAAGAAAACTTACTCTGGATAGGAAGAAAAGGGTCTAAGCTGTCATTTTACACTCTGTGCTTCAACAGAAACTCAGTCCATGAGCTTTTACAGTCACACAACCCTTGCAGTACTGTTCCTGTAGCTCATCATCCTTTGCTCTCCTCTCCAAACAAGGCATTGCTTTATCAATAAAAAAGTGCATGAGAAGAGTTCAAATCATTATTAGATTTATATTTAGAAAAGGCATTGGGTAACAATCAACAGCACTTTGGAAGTAGAACTCACAAACCTCCCATGCTCTCCCCCACTACTCTTATTTGAAAACTTTACACCTCTAGGTAGACTTGCAGACAGCCTAACTCCATGGTGAAAGCACACCAGTTCCATGCAGAAAGCTCAGGCATGCACACACATCCTCTCGGTTGCTGTACACCTCACAATACCCCAGGATAAGGAAACACAGACAAGCAGTAGCAATGAGCAGTTTTCAAGCACTATGAACCCTTCTGCCTTGTGTGAACTTGTTTCCATGTCACAAAGTAAGAAATTTTCAGCAAGGATAACAGAAACTTATCTGGAGCACTTCTCTTTGTGGAACTGAGTGCAATGTGGTTGTCACCGTTAAGTGACTTCAAAGATGAAGAGGGATCAAAAATGACATTGAAACAGTACTAAATGGGGAAAAAAAAAATCAGTAGAAGCAGCTCTAAAGCATACTTTAGATTACCATGGTATACAGCTGATCAGTTTATATTAAATATTTTTGAAACACATCCAACAAGCTGGCCCAAAGAATCAACGGTGTGCAAACTGTGAAGTCTCCCTGTTAACACGAAGCGTGTTTAAGTGGAAAAAAAAAACAAACCTGTTTCAGTAGACACTGGAAGTAACAGGACTGAAAGCTGTGACAAACACAGTTTTCTAGTTTGAAGACTTTACATGTTGAGAATAACAAACATTTTCCTTAAGAGACAGCAGTTGTATATCCATAGTTTATACACCCCATTAGCTTTGAAACTAAGGTGACAGCAGCTTTCGTTTAGTATTATTAATACAGAGAATAATTAAAGAAATGGGAGGTCACACAGAGACTATAGAGACTACAACCACTTCAGGATCCTTTCAGGCAGCTACTTGTTCCCATACTACCTGTTCAAATTACTAACCTGCTACTCTCCACAACTTTCACTACTGAAAAAAGAATAAAAATCACAGCACAGAGAGTTATACACCCATTTGCCTTGCTCTGCCTCTCACCTGTCTGGAAGGAACAAGGAGTCTGGGGATAGAATCCGCCCCTGTCTTTATTCGTGGTGAGCTTGGTGTGGGTCACTCAGCTGGGCAGGCTCTCTGAAAAACATGCTGGAACTGGGCTTCAGCTCCTACCAGCTCACAGCAGGGAAAGCAGAGCAGAGCAATGCCACTACCAATGATAAAAACCTTCCCTGTAATTTCTGTGCCTTAGTTTCTCAACCCTAATGGAGAAGGGTTAGTGCATATCACAGTAAAAACAAAACAAAACAAAAAAAACACAACAACCTGACTGTAATAGCAATTTTAGAAGTTACTATTATTTTCTCGGGGCTTTTGAAGCACAACACTTCACCAAAAGCAAAAGCACCTCTTGAGAGATGCAAGTTGCTGCTCCAGAGGAGGAAAACTAGTTCCTTATTCTCCTCTCATTCTGTTTTTTTTTTTGTTGGTTTATTTTACACAATCTGATTTTTGAGAAAAACGTTTAGGTTTTCATTACCACAGGAGGGCAGGAGCATGTAATGCTTGTGCTGATTTCTTCTTGGAGAGAGCAGAACAAACAGTGGGAGATGGAACACAGAAAGAGCCAAGTCAGAGACCCAGAGCATGATGAAAATTCAGTCGTACCAGCAAAGTTAACTGCTTGTTAATGAAGGCGTATGCAACCCATCTGCTGGCTACAGAAGAGCTGGAGTCATTTCAAAAATATTCCAAGACAGACATACCATCAAATACATTATATGAATGTGTGATCCATACTGAAAAGTTTACCCCAGTGTTTTCAGCAGGACCAAGCTATAGACACAGACACAGGCACCAAGGTTGCAGAAAATGAACAGTGTCCTTGTCACATGTTAAATGTCACTGCCCCTTGAGAATATAAATCCTTCCAAGTGTAATTTGTTTATTCATTAATTCTGATTTCAGGAGAAAGTTCTGGCTTGCACCCAACATCTAATTGGTTCAATAAACAGCATCTCAGTTTAGACTAAGAAGAAAACATGATACTACAGTGAGAGCATGTAACTGAAACCTCAGTATCTATCTGGGTATGACTTAGGGCTTCTCAAAAGAGCTGGATGGAAAAATAAAAATAATAATAAAAAAACAAAAACAACAACAAACGCACAAAAAAACCCCAACCAAATTTAAAAGATGAGGAGACAGTATACAGTTTACATGCAAGGAATAACTACCAACTTTTCCCCGTAAGTCTTCTTCAGACAAGAAAGAAGGGAAAACAGTACTGTAAAAATGTGCCTAGCGATGGCCTGAAACAGATACATTTATGGATGAAGTCATGGGCAGGGAAAAAAAACAAAAACACCACCACACAACCATATCCAGGTTGTTGTATTTATTACATGTATTACAGCTCATGGATATAATAATTAAACTTCTGTTTCCTTCTTAAGTAGGCCTGCCACACACAATATGCTATCAAGAAAGATGCCAATTGTTTGACTGTTCCAAAAAGCAACTATTCCACCATAAAAAACAAATCTGATAGCCTGAAATCTGCCATTACCTGCCCAAGAGTTCAAAAGAGTTACAGGGACTTGCTAGAATAACATTTGCTACACAAAGACAAATTCTCAGGTATCTTAATTTGTGTTATTTAATAACATAAATTTCCCTTTTAAAGAAGGGAAGCAATCTGGAATCTTGAATTCAATATAGCTCATGTAACTGCCAGTATTATAAAATTCACTTTAATAAGAAAAATGTTAGGTCTTTCAAGTAATGTGCAGCAGCCATTAGATTTTAAAATCTATTAGAAAAGTAATTGTCACAGATTTAGTACATTAAGAAGAAGAAGATTTGAACTGAGGCTTCATTTAACTCATCCGTCCCTTCAATAAGAAAACCATGTAAATCTCTCCAAATTATGCATGCTTTATAGGACTTTTCTTATCTGTAAACCCTTTGATTGTACAATCATTTCTGTACAAGAAACATTTCTAAAATTCATGCACTCTGTGTCAGAAACAACAGCCAAATGTTTTTTCATGGTAAGTCCTTCCCATTTTGCAGATGGGTTCTCTGGTAGCCCTGCACTTCCTCGTTCAGGAGGTCACTTTTTTGCACTATTTCTTTTTATAAAGATCTATTTTTGACTACTGTGGACTTTTGTTTACATATTAAGCCACCTGATGCCTCCAGGAGCCATATAGTTTGCTAGTGAAGTCATTTTCTTTCTGCTACACATAGCGACTCCATGTAACTGAATGCTTCTGAACAGGACCTGGCATTTACAGCACTCTGAGGAAGGCTCCTCTCTGCCCCTCTGCTTCTGCCTGGTGCTCCCATAGAATTAAAGAAGCTCAGAGTTCTGCTTTTCTGTAGGGGCTGACTCGAGGAGGAGAGGGAAGTGGAATAGAAAAAGGCACAAAATTCTACCATCACCATTTCAGAAATACATTCAAAGAAAGAGAATAAGGATGACTATTTCTTTGCCATGGAGAGCTGAGGATTGATCTACAGGCTTTTGCTTGAGTTGAGGCACAGGCACTGAGATTATACAATTTTTTTTTAACTACTATTATATTATTTTGCGATGAGGACGGAAAAAACTCCAGTATCTTCCTGGATTAGGTATAACACAAAGGAAAAATAAGACTGAAGCTAAAAACCTGAACTCTTCCATGACACAAAGCACTTTACTCAGCACCTGCAGTTGAACTGTAAATGTAGTTTAGCCATTTATCTACAAATTTACTAGGACCCTCACTGCTGTGCTACACAACCTTTAAATTATAGTGAGTGAATTATTCTCTTTTCTGAAATAATAATGACAATAAAATCTATGCAACAGTTGAAACTAAAAAAAAAAATTACTTTCAGTATTTTGACACAACATGAGTATCTCCTGCCAGGACAATTATCAATAATCAATTAATGTTTAGTATTGTGAAGCAGATTATAACCTAATTTTCAGCATTAAAAGAAAATACAACAGTGAGAAATGTTATCATACAGAAGACTGGACAGTTTACATGCTACACCTACAGAGGTTATCCCTACTGGCTGTCACATGGGAGAAGCCCCAAACCAAAGAGCACAAAATCCCCCATTTGCCAAGATTTAGATGACTGGGATACAAGCAGAGAAAGGAAAAGGAAAGGAGAAAAATCTCACCACAATCATTGCTGCATCTTGGCTACAAATAAATATCAGGCCCTGGTCTTTTTGGCTGACAGTCAGGTATTTCTTCATAAAAGTCATAAATATGTTTTTTTCTTCCCAGTCAACACAACATGCAAGAACAATGGATTGTTCTGACCATTTAAACGGTCATGAAACACCTCTTCAGTTTCTGATGTAATACTAATTCCTAACCTACTAACCAAAAACAGATCTAAGTACAATAAGTTGGTTTTGCCATATTATCTGAGGTACTAAACCAATGTTATCTGTATTACCTAATGGATAATTAAAATCCAAGTACACATGAAATATAAATATACTACAGTTTAAGGTTCCGAGGTGTCATGGTTTCAAGATTGTTTTTCTTCTTTCACTTAACATTATTTAACCTCGTATTTTCATGCTCATCACTACAAATGCTAAACTTCTAGTAGATACAACAGAATTTTTTTGACAGGGTAAGTGTTAAAAATACTCTATTATAGTAATCTGTGTGCTGTATGCTTCATTACGAGTATGTAAGTGAATCATCAATCATATAGAACTTCTAAGTAAATTTATGGTTTCTTGCTGTAGTATCACTTCATTTCAGAAAACTGTTTTCATAACTTTTATTTCCAACAGAAGGGTCATTCATCATCCCCTTAACCCGAACAACTACTACTGCTTTAATATCTGCAAACAAGTGAAAGAGTAACAAGCTACTAACACCAGATATATTAAAAAATTATTTTTTTTTAATTAAAAATGACCATTTTGTTTGAGCATACCTTTCTTTCTGCAATTTCACAAACTAAAACGTGTAAGCCAGAGCAAACCCTAAGATTACAAGTGATTAGACAAAAAATACAAATAATGGTTTAATATATTACCCTTCCCAGAATTTGACAAAATACATTAATAGCAAGGCTGTACCTACAATAAATTAATTCAATTTGTAAAAATATTACATTCTATGATTATTTTTTTACAGTCTCTAGGCATCTATTAATCACTAAGCGTCAAGTAAGTGATACTAACCACTGTACTGTCCAACAACTTTGTTAAGCAAACTTTTGACAGATAGGCAATGGTGATCTGCCACCAGTTCCCCCCAAGTGTCTGCTTTCAGTCACACCACTGTATCAACTCTTCCAAAGGAAATTGGGGGTGCTTCTGGTAAAGTTAGTCATAAGTCACCAAATGTTTCAAAACCAAAACAGTGCTGCCATACTATTTTGCACTCCTTATGCATACAATATTCCCACTAACACCTATAGGAATTCTAGAAATAAATATAAAACCCAGTTTCAGGCAAACATGCTTAAAAACCCCAAATACAGTGAGTTCAGAAACAGTTGGTGAAAAACTGCTTTCAAATTTTTTTTCCTCCAAGTGCCTGTATCAACCTGTGGGCTGAAAGGAGTGGGAGACTAGAACGTGAATAAGTTAAAATTGCACCTCATAGCAAACAGTCTTCACTATTTAATAAAGATGTGCTTCAGGATCCCTCTCCAAAGCAATGCAGTCACAAACAAGATCCGGGTAACCTATTTTCAAGCTTAGCAGTCAAAGCAGAGAGTGAACCGAGATGCAATATTTATGCAACCATTATAATGCAAACGCTAAGGTATTAGGCTGGCTATTTGCATTGGTGCACAGCCCCTTCAGTCCCTGTACAACGCCAACAGAAAGAACAATTAGGATGCGTGCATAACAAAAACCCTCCGACCACAGGGCAGGCAGGTTCACTCAACCCGATACAACATCCACAGGATCAACTCCATGGAAATACTGTCTGCGGGATCACTCCACACAGCTTGCTATATGTCGAATACGAAGCATTTCAAGACACAAAAGCACACAGATGATGAGCATGGCACAGGCAAGAGCAAGCTACAGCAATTTACTGAGAGCACCAGTCACATATTTCTCAAGATACAGAGCTGGGCTGCAGTAGAGTTCTCCTCCTCAGGGCTTCCCCTCTCTCCAAAACCCCAACACCACGAATTGACAAGTAGCAAACTTTCAAACTACAAAATAATAAATAAACAAACAACTGCATACTTTCCTGTGGGGAGAAAAAAATAAAACAAACCAACACAACAACACTCTCTAGCACTTTATAATTTATAAACAGAAAGGGAGGCAGGTGTGCATATTGCGACCCAGTGTGCATCCACTCTGTGAATACAGACTATGCTTTAGTAGAGAAAACAAAAAGCAAACAAATACGTCCAAGTCTTTCCTATTTTATTTTTTTTTTTACATGTACACCTTAACAACAAAACAATATCAAAAGAACCGAGTATATAGGCATGCCAGATTGTTTTCAGTTCTTTGACCATGCATCCTGGTATTTATCCACACCAATTCACAACCTCTTGATGTATTCTCACACTAATCAGCATGTCTACAATTTTATGAGCAGCTTTGTTCTCTCATTTATTTATCTCATAAAGCAATACAGATAAAGTACTTCTTAAACTGCAGTGATCTTAAAACAGTCTAAAATTAACTATATGGTATAAATTTACTTTTTAAAAAGACACTACATATTTTTTGTACAAAATACATCCATTACCTATTGGTTAATGATGAAAAAGTTCTTAGTAAAAAAATTCCCCTTTTATCTGGAGACCATTGTTTTGCCATGCTGAAAATGCCTTTATTGAACTCAATCAGATGTCAGAAAATGCTCAGATTTAACAGTACATGATGTGTATTTCACAATCCAGTCAAGCCAAAGCAATGCAGCAAAAACAAAACGAGCAAATTAAGGTCAATGGCTAATACTGCAAACATTACCTGCTTATGATACAACCTGTTACATTTGATCCCAGAACATTTTGTAACATAGCAAGACTAGCCTATCAAACAGACTAGACTACGCCAGCAGGTACAATTTTAATTTGAACAAGGGTTCTTTTTATCTGTACATTCTAGTTACAACTGGCTGTTTAATCTTCACTACTCTGTGTGTGAGACGCCCGGGGAGGACAAACCCACCAGAAACAAGGAACAGAAATATCTCCTCTGAGATGCTGTTGCATGCGGTAAAAATAAACACAAGGTATTACAACGACGGAGAGGAAAGAAAGCTGCACTTCAATTAAAAGAGCATCCACAAAAAAAAATGAAAAGAAATGAGCCTCGAAGCACTGTGTGTGGGAAATGCCAGTAGGCCAGCTGAGCAAGAGGGCTCGGAGGGCAGGACATGGGTACACGTTACAGGCCATGGGCCAAGAGCCACCCTGCACCCATGCAAAGCACAAAGCCTCCCAACAGCTGCTGGCTGTGGGCTGGGGCGAGGTGAGCGCTGGGGTCAGCTGTCCTGGGGGGCACAGCGGGCAGTGGGAAAGTGGAGAGCTGCCTTCCCTCCACGCACACAAGTTTTCATCTTTCTCCAGATGTGAAGGAAAACCTGCTGCCAGAGAGAAAGGGCTCCTTTTTAGTACCCACCCAGATTCTCCACAATGGTGTTTTGGAACATCCGAGATCTCTTAATGCAGTTTTATTTCCTTATTATCATACTAAACCTTCCCAAAAGACAGCTCCATTATTTGCAGGGCTTCCTCAGCCTTGCCAGAAGGGGATCACAAAATGTGATCCTTCTCCTTTTTAACAAACAGAAGATACTTTTATAGCCTTAATTTAATTAACACACACGAGAACCACACACACAAGCAAGTACATACATCCACCTATTGCATGGGTGCTGTACAGAGGTCAGCAGCAGCCGGCTCATGCGGTGGCAAGCCAGGACCGCCACACACACCCTGCTTCTGCAGAAACATTCTTTTCTAGAAAGCCACAGCCAAGTAACAATCAACACAAGGGTTTCCTAAAAGGCACACGCACAGCAATCTTCCGAGCAATTAATTTCTGTACATAGGCTAAGAGTGCAAGAAGACAGCTGGAGAAAATATTCGGCCTCTGAAGGAATCCCTTCAATCACAAAAAAAATTCCTGGAGGAGAATACACCCGTCAGGGCGATTCAAGTGTCAACATAACAAAGGAACGCCCCTCCCAGCACCTCCTGCCTTACAGATATGTCACGCTGGAAAGAAAAAACTACACCGGGAAGAGCAGCTATTTGCAATCAGCACTATTTACCGACCCTACCCTTGCCATCACCCCTAAGAAAAGATGCTGAGGATTGTTTAACATTTCTAGAAAGAGCAGAATAGAGGGACGTGGCAGAAGACAGCATCTTCTTCGAGGATTTCTCAAAAGAAGGCTGTAGACACAAGGAAAGCTTTGTCTGAAATTATCTTTCTGTATTACAAGGTTACATATTAAATCAGTTTTGTCCAATGTACACATTTTGCCTTGCCACACGTACAGAAATCCTGATGTCTGACAAACACTAGCTTAAATTAAAATGAATCCAGCTTCAAATTAGTAAAATAATCACCCATTTTTTCTCATCCAGAGCAAAGAATAATTACACAGAAAACCAAAAGTAAAATCCAAACCATTCAAGAGGAATTAAGCAGATAAGGGCGTTACTAAAATTAAAATGTATGCACAACACTGTAATAACAAATTCATAGGATTCAGTAAATCTTTCCCAAAACCAGGCTAGGATTATATCAAGATCACCATGCAACATATGCCTGAAATATGGCTGTAAATAAATGTGACTTAATTTGACCACCACCTACTTTAAGCCCTTGATTTTATAAATAGAAGCATCCCAATAATTAGCAGTGATTAAAAAACAAAAGAAAACAAAACACACAGTTTAGAAGGTAAAAAGAAGAAACAGTAAGTATAAAGTCAAGCATGCCAACAAGATTAAGACCCCAGTGTAATTACTAAAACCATCTTAATCTCTACTTTGATAGTAAAAAAAAAAAATCCCAACCAAGTACTGCAGCAATGACAATACACACAACTCTTTGATCATGAATATTCTGCCTCAAAAGTGATGGGCCATGTACAGAACTGAGTAAAATGTATGTTTCCAGAGTCCCATCTCAAATATGCGAGTCAAAAAATCCTGTTCTTTGTAGTTGTTTTCTCACACATTGTAACTTTCTATTCCATGTCTGTACCTGCTGCTAAATAAGCCGGTCAAGTCAAGCAGCAACATAGTTTCACCAAACTTCACTTTCAGTGAATTTCTACATAGCTCAAGCCCAGTCCCGATTTTCGTCAACACACACGGTCGTTTACCTTCCCTAAGGTTTCTACAGCTTTTTAACCATTTCCTAGCGAAAAACACATACAACGCAATGAAAACGCCTTCTACAGTCACAAACAGACGCGGGAAGCTGTCACACCACTTTCTCTACGACACCCCTTCGTTTTAAATACCGGGAAAATCACCTGGCTAGACAGGAAGGCGACAACTTTTGAAACGAGATGCTGCCTCTCCGGCTCCATCAGAACTGCCACAATAAATACATCGGGTGAAACAGGAAAAGAGCCTCACGCCTATATGCGAGGGTGGGGGACAACACTCCCTCCCTCGCTTACAGAGGAGCAGATGTAATCATTACCCTGAACGTCGGTAATAATTACCCTGAGCGTCAGTGTCACTACACACACGCCAAGTCTCCTAAATTTCTCTTTGCCAGCTCTCGGTACCGGGAGCTGAAGGGGAAGAGAAGAGGTGAGGCTGTAAAACGGAGCTTCCTCCTTTCTTTTTTGTTGTTGTTGTTGTGGCAGTGGCTGGTCGATGCCATCGCCCGGCAGCACGGAGGAGCGGGGCAGCCCCGCCGTCGAGCCCAGCGGGGCGTTCGGCCGCCCCCGCCCCGCCGCACGCAGCGGGCGGCCCCCCGGCCCGGCCCGCCCCACCTGCCCCGGTCCCCGCAGCTGCCGGGCGGGGCTGCACCCTGTCGGGGCACGCACACACAGAAGCTCGCCGGTTACCGGTGCGCCGAGCGGGCTACCCCGCCGTCT